>JAODUP010002119.1:0-12500 GCA_025642065.1 Paralvinella palmiformis | reverse complement strand
TACACTAACACAGTATGGACTCACTAAAGCGATTAAACTAAAATAAAAACAAAGTAGCAATACCGCACAATGGATTATTACTGGACTAGAACGAAATATCGTCTCAAACCTGAGTAAATACTACGATTTACTCGAACCTAACAGCTAACCCTCATACGTTTCCGTTCATCACTAAGGGAACGTTCATTCACGCTTAATTTAGCGTCCCTAAGTATATGCAGTTAGGTGTGGTGGGATCTAAATTAAAGCGCCTATCCACTCGATCTATTTGACCCATGGTCGAGAACAGCGGATTTCAGGAAGATCTCCGATACTGCGAATGACACGTCGGGATTATAATAGCTATACATTTAACAAATTGCCTATATCAGTGTAATCTAATTACTCATAATATGGGAAAAAACTCTGTCCGCAGCTTAATACACATGGAGATGCCTGCCGGAGTAACAAACGACTCCAGAAGTATAAATCCATCAAGCAGCATTGTATGAATTAATAGGTCGTTTCGCCAGACCTCATAAGAGGACAACAATATAGATTCTACATTATACATAACAAAGCTAATAAACTCAAACATGTTGCAACAACGACTGTGTGTGTGTGTGTGTGTGTGTGTGTATGGTGTGTGTGTTCTGTATTGTGTGTGTGCTTGCGTGCTGTTACATTTAATGAAGGTGTGAGCTCAGGTTTTCCTGATGTTTGTAACTTTTTTTAACAATATTGTAACTAGAAAGTAATGAGGCAACAGATAATTACCTATCTTTGCTAGTTCTTAATAAATCGAATGTAAAACTATGAAACGTAATTAATCAAAATTCAGTTGTTGTTTTTTCTCTCTCTTCATATTAGAACATTGTATTATAGAAACGCATTACAAGCAAATGAAGCCTTCGTTGCAACATCTTGATAACTAGCATTTATGTCAGCTGTCAAAATAGTCTTTTTGTAATATCAACTTTGTAAAGGAACGTTAATAATAAAACTTGTTATCTAATTTGTGTTATCCGTCTTTCATAAGCAGACGGAAGTGGAGGTTTTCCTATGACTTTTATAAACCGTTAAAGATAAATAGTAATTTGCTGGGTAATTTTTAATTTTATTTGTTATCACGTGACATCCTTTTAATTCAAATACAAAAACCTTAACTAATATGCTTGAATAGAGAGTAGAATTATGTTCACCATAATAACGAATCAAACAATTATTCTTGTCAATTAATATGGAAATATAAAGTTAAATAGATGCCTATCTAGTTAGTAGTTTTACATATTCTTATCTCTATTTACAACGCCCGTAATCATATATTATTGTATGGCTTTCTGGTTGGATCAACGAATTGAATATGGTATTGAGGAATGGATCGACCGATTGATATAGTGGATGAATTGCTGCACATATTGATACAATACTGGATGGGATAATGAGTGATGGATGGTTGAAACGTTATCCAATGGATTTCATTGAATTGAAACCTTTAATGTAGATGATGATGGTGGTTGATATTTTACGGTCACGTTTGTGCACATAGTAGGTTAAATGGGCCGAGCGACCTCTGAAGGTAATGAAGTGAAGTCAAATATAAACAACCTTCAGATATGCCCACGCCGAGATTCGAACACGGGTGGTAGTGATCTGTGGTCCAAAAGCTACTGCTAGACCACGGAGGAGTCCCCTTTAATGTAGAAGTTGGCTTATTAAGATCAGGGATACAACGATGAATACAAATCAATATACATAAATAATCATTTTAAGAGTACGATAATAAGACGGTTCATGTTACAATGTTACACTAAGCTATATACAAGCTTAAAGGCCGAGCCCATATCTTAAAGATTGCTCCTTCGCAGAGCTATTGAATCCTTGACTTAGAATAATAAAATCGAATTTTAATGAGTAAACAATTTATTGGAGTAAACTATAAAATCTATCACATATAACTATTTTAATCAGTTTCAGATTATTGTAAGGATGTCATATTCGTTACGCCGTCGACATGATGGACACCACTTTTATTGACATTGCCATCATAATGATCATCACTGACAATATCGTCCCAATCATAGTCACAGACAATGTCACATTCATCGCCGTTTAAGACTCGTTTGTGAGAATTGTTTGTTAACGAACAAACAAACATTCGTTTTTATTTATACAGATGAATGTAAAGAGTGTTTTTTTCGTTGGAGGAACTGAGTCCATCTGGAGTTCGTGTGATACATCAAGGCCATGTAATTGATATATATTATCTTCACATGATGGTATAAATTATGTTACTATCTAAACACAACAAGAAAAGTGTCGAGTAACGATTAATCAAAACATAGCTCAAGAGTGATGATTATGATACTGATCATTATTTTGCTGATATGAATGATAATGATGGCGCTATTACTACGAGGATACTAATACTGTTACTACTAGTAGTAGTTGTATTAGTACTACTGCTACTACAACCACTACTATTATTACTACTATTGTCGAGAGATATTTGAGGTAGTATAATGTATGAATGCATATTTATAAGTTATCCGACCATAACATATTTGATATATACTAGTAGCTGACGTAACAAACGTATTATTATCAGACAGTATAAATCGAGTAACTGAACAATCATAATGATTTTGTGATGAACATTATATAACATGTATTCAGGTCTCTGGTCGCTAAGATATTTAACAAATGTTTTTGTATTGGTAGTTAATGGTAGGTAATCTTGGTTTGAAGGATGTTATTGTGCAATCAGCAATTGTCCTCTTCCGCAGAATATACCTGATATACGGATTACCAAGAGGAGAGACATGAGGGATATACTATCATATCCGAGGTATAATGGATACTTCTTTTTTCAACAATACTGAACACGAGCGTGGTCTTAATGTGACAGAACGTTTATCAACATATGTATATCACACGAACATTTACCTTAATAATTTGGTAAAAACAAGATAAAATGTTAAATCCATCTGACAGTCAACCCACATCTCAATTATATCAAAGTGTGATGGCTTTCTCAGTTAGGTGAAAATTGTCCGTAAATAGCGCAGTTAGTTAGAGTGTATGACACGTAGCCGAACGTTCGCGGGTTCGAGGCTGCGTGAGTTGCAATATTGTCATGTGACGACTGGTTCACTCATCCATAAAAAATGAGAACCTGACAGGACGCGATGGCTATGTGTTTAAGTAACGCTTTGCGCCTATAATGGCACCATGCGTTGTACGCTCCCTTGTGAGTTGAGATATGTGCTGGCTGGAAACAGGTCTGAGTCAGGAATAATAATATTGTAAATAATATTGTAAAGCTCCTTAGAGCAGCTTCTAGCTGAAGAGGGCGCTATATAAATATCACATATTATTATTATTATTATTATTATTAAATATTGAAAAGATCATAGATACAGACTAAGACAAACACAAAACAATTATAAATGGGCCGATGTCTGATGTTAATAAATTATCGTGGTTCTTGGGACTTATCAATGTAATAGGCTACTTATGACATAGTCTATAGGCATCGAACAATAATATAAATATGAGATTGGTTCTTGTGAGGTGTTTATTTGATTTGTTTCAGTGCTTTTCGCGACATCCAAACCTCGTCTTGGGGATTGAACTAGATTTATGTTTATTGATTGATTGATGTTTTACGGCCGCTTTTGTGCACATGCTAGGCTAAATGGGCCGAGCGACCTCCAATTGTGATGAGGCGAAATGAAAGACGAAATAACCTTCAGATATGCCCATGCAGAGATTCGAACACGGGTGCTAGTGATCTGTGGTCCAACACGCTACCGTGAATGCGAAACACTGTTATATGGATACTGTTTACATAAACCTTCATCATATTCTATATCCTTAGCAACCATTTCGTAATAGCACGTGAATAAATAACAATGCTTAAGTAGGTACAGTGAAACACACACGCGCGCACACACACACACACACAGCGCACGCACACACACACACACACAAACACAAACACACACACACAAACACACACACACACACACACACACACACACACACACACACACACACACACACACATATATATATATATATATATATATATATATATATATATATATAAAACAACAATGTTTTGTGAATGGCAGCAACAATCCAGATACTTTGTCATAAACATTATTCCTCACTAGCGACATTTTCCAGCCAAAAGAAATATTTTCAATTATCTAGTTAACTGTACTCTATTATCAATTAGTCGATTATCTCGGTGAATTTTATTTTCAGTTTAATTTTAGGCGGCGTCTCATCTCATCTGTATAATTTGGATGTCAATATTAATTTTGATATTTACTTATTGTAAGTGAAGAGATGTGATTAATCTTATTTATTATATTGGTATCTGGACATCTGATGTAACAGCTAATTTATTCAATCTAATTAGGTCACATAGCTCTGTATTTAGGCTTTTAAAGCATAGCGCTCTTCGTTTTTCCGCCTGTTACATGAATGTAAATCTTAGATAATTAGTGTTGTTGCTGCTGGTACAGCTGCAGCTGAAAATATTGTTAGTACTACAACTTCTGTTACTACTACTAAGCCTGTGTGATTTACGTGAGTGATATTTCACTGAGAAGAGCATCACCAAATTTGTTAATGACACTGGTTAATGCACCTAGACAATATATCACCTTTAATCACTAATATCGCTGATATGACTTGATATATATATATATATATATATATATATATATATATATATATATATATATATATATATATATATATATATATATATATATAATTTTAATTATTACTGACATTTAAAAACAAAAAGAAACAAACAAAACTTTAAAATAAACCAATGATGACAAACGTCGGCTGTTTGTATCTTTTAAACAATGTAATAGTAAATTGTAAATAGTTGATGAAATAATTATGAAAGGTTCGTGTTGTCATAACGTAATGTTTATTGACAAATGTTTGTTTTTAATTTCTACTGACATTTAAAAACAAAAAGAAACAAACAAAACTTTAAAATAAACCAATGATGACAAACGTCGGCTGTTTGTATCTTTTAAACAATGTAATAGTAAATTGTAAATAGTTGATGAAATAATTATGATGTTTCATTCCTAATTAGTTCATCGAGTTAATCAGGTGCATCATTAAGTATCTTTACGTTGTTAGTAAAATGTTGAAATGGAAAACAAACTATATCACATGTAAACATTATAGTTTATGATGGAATAGGGCGATGTACTTACACCTTTGACTATTGGTCAGTATCCCAGCTGCACTATGATTGGCTAATTAACTGGGGTATTGATATAACAGTTTGTATGATAGAATAAGCTATTACAATAAAAATTCAGTTTTAAATAACAATTCAGATATTTTTAGGATTTTCTCAATATAAAAGATGACTTGTAATGGGACGTCACCATTTAGACGATACTACTTTGTATATTTGAACTAAACAGTTTAATTGGCACGAAATGACCGCGAAACGCTTATTTGTTATCTAATCTACCTTTGTAGTAGTAACCTGTGACATTCAATTACGCAATAAAACTGGGAAAACCTCAAATACAAGCGTTCTACGAACTGCTCGATGGGCATTAGGCATTATACATGGACACGTACAGAAAGAGTGAGAATACCATCATTCTGGTACGGCTTTGACAAAATGTCAAGTGAATCACAGGATAATTGACTACAAAATGGCAGAAAGTATATAGAGATTACTGGAAATGTCATATGGTACCAGATAGACTGTTGTTAGATTACCGCCATAGAGTGCAATGGCCTTTCTTGTTAACAAATATTTATACGTGGGGGTCGTGATTACTGTATCACCTAAACAACTCAGTGATCAATGGCTTGGATTATGTTGTGATGTATATTGTTCGCACAAAGATATCTTTATTCTGAAAACAAGCTTTTTATATATTTTATGGATGAAGAATTCGTAATAAATATTTTGGAAATACAACTCCATCAAATGAAATAAACGGTACATTTTCGTGTGCCTTATCTTATTTGGGTATACACATCATTTAATGGAAATGCATCACCTTCAGTGGCTTCTGAAATCTACAATAGCAGCAGTAATAACACTGATAACAGCAGCAGCAGCAGTATTAGTATTATTATTAATGTAGTAGTAATAGCAATGTATATTAACTTTAACATATTATGTTATTAATGGCATTCATTAATTGGCATATTCGATGACTTTGAGAAGAAATACGGTATAGGAACAAACACAGATCAAAAAAATATTTCGAAGGAAATAACACTTCGTGGTATATGTAGCACATCAATAATAACACTTAAATGAAAAAGTACTTCTTATCAAAATTATATATTTATTTTGCCATAATGCTAGTCATATCATATTCCTGTATAGGTATATCTAATTTGATACCAAACATTTCTCCGTGAGTATCGGTATATTGCTAGGTAATCAGATAAATGAGTTGGAATATCCGTGATTATAACAATATTAATAGATCGATAGCAATATTCAAAACAGAATAAATGTTAATAACACTGGTAACAACTACAATACTAATTGGAATGGTTAATATCTGAGGTAAATGGCCCACAAAAGGCTTAATACAAATGAGGGGAACATTTTACACACGTATTTGACATGTTCTAATTAAAATCAGAAATCATGGTTGTTTGTTATTTGGTTCGTCTCAAATTATTGTTAGATTTTGCAAGGGGTCTATGACTTCCTATATCTATATATCTGTCTATATCCCTGTTTCCCTGTAAACTAATAGTACGTCTGTCTCTTTGTCTTTCTTTCTGTCAATTCATGAATTTATCTATATGCCTGTCTAGTTATCTGTATATATATCTATGTATCTATCTATCTATCTACCTATCTATCTATCTATCTATCTATCTATCTATCTATCTATCTATCTATATATCTATCTATCTATCTATCTATCTATCTATCTAAATTCTATGTATTTCCTTTAAGCGTCATATCTGACAAAATACAGGTAAATGCTGTAATACCAGTAAATGTAGAACAATTATATATTTATAATTAATGTCAGAAACACATCCATGGCGTAAACATATCAAGCTAGTCCAAATTTATCACAACTTTATCACATATTTTGAAGCAGCAGTTGTTTGAGTAGACATATTTAAATGGCTTCGGTAACATCACACTCATTTGTTGATCACTATTATAAAGTTTACTAAAGTAAAGGCAATTTAATTACAATTATTTTCAATTCAATATTTAGGTCTATGTTTATCGTTACTTAAACCAGATGACGATGCTGATGAATTACTCTGAATAATCTTACTGAGTATAATATTTTGTATAATTAAGTATATTGTTAGCCCATAAAACTAAACACACGGATTTTGTAGAATGGCTTACCACATTACCACCTAGATAATTTCACAATGTGTAACATAACATTTCTTACAAAAGTTACAGTAAATGATGGCCAACAGAGGTAGACCAGCAGATACACTGTTGCCCAGGCTTTTAGGATAATATTGCAACCAAATGAATTTTTTGATCCGCAAGATTCGGACATTTCAGCTACTGAAAGGGATCACATCTCAGAACCATTTGAACACAGAGGCCTCGAATCTGCTGAACCAAGCACCTAATGTCCAGGATGCTGATGGCCGGACGTCCCGCTGAACCTAATCCAGCCAGAGCGGGTGGGCGTACCCAAGGGTGTGAACATAGACGTGATCGTTGGCGAGGCCATGGTCAGGGAGATGGTCAACCCGACACCCACACCAACTCATTGGACGCTGATGTTGAGCAACTCGTTACATTTATAGGACGAACTGACACTAAGTAGCGAAGAAGTGCTCAATATACTGGTAGACGTCGTGTACAGGATATCATCAGACAACCACCTGGCATCAATAATGCTGCTCATTGTAACTCTGTGGCGGAAGCATTTAGCTTCTTTACTACACCTCCCATGATTGGTTTGGTAGTTCATTGAAATCAACCGTGAAGCCGAACTCGATGATAGGACAATCAATATATTTTGTTGAATTCATATCAGGTTATGGTTTGATAAAGCATTATGCTATTGTTTAGTTCAGATACAAACAAATATATCAATATTAGTTTAAATAGTAGCTAAATTTAGACTATAGTTTACCTGGCAAATGCCCCATCAAGGAATGTATTGACTAATATTGTGGGTTAAATTTTTATATTGGTATTTATTCGTTATTAATAATATATATATATATATATATATATATATATATATATATATATATATATATATATATATATATCAGTGGGAATACGGCACTGGCACAGATTCTCGATGTGTGTAATCAAACTCTGCACGATTCTTCAGGAGACTGAATCCATGCAGAGACATGTAAATGTGTCACCAGTTATTAAGTGCGTGTATGCATGTGTGTGTGTGAGTTTGTGTCGGTATTTGTATGTGTGTGTGCGTGTGTGTGTGTGTTCATCTAATACTAGTGTAAGCAAATTAATGATAGCTCCCTGTATAATTGAATGTGCACCTTTGAGAAAGTTCGGTGCACTTTCCCTTTATTTGTTTAGAAGATATAAGCTTATCGAAATATGAAGCAACCTCGGGTATCAATATATTGATTTTTGAACACAAGCAGTATGATAATAATATTTTCGATCACCTCTGCCTTAGGCTTCAATAAGCTCATCAACTGATCATTCACATTCATTCTCGGCTAGATTCGAGTGTAAACCTTTGTTAAATATGGGAAAATATAGGCCACCATACTTTCTGCATGGGTTCATTCAGCATGTTCAATCGGCCTTGTCCATTTTCTTGATGAACTATTCAGCAGGATGATCGTGATAAGATTTACCTTTTTTATCTAATGAGACAAGAATTACATAGATAAGATACTCCTAACATTATTGAGCTAGAAAAGGGGGGGGGGGAGGGGCACAAATAACCTCCCAGCAGATGCGTTGCTATCAACGAAGATGGGAATCGCAAGCGTGAGTGTGAGATGTCAAGAATTTCTCATAATATTACAATCTTTATTATCAGAAAATATTTATCCAAGATGTAATAATAATAATAATAATAATAAGCAAAGTTTTACAAAGACTACAGCTAGCAACAGCTGGTCAAATATACTCTAAATTAAATTTAGACACCAGGTATATAATCATAGTTAGTCTTATGATGCGATATACAATTTTCAGGAGATGATAGAATACATAGATAATCTTGACATAACATATTCCATAAAGTGGGATCTGCCAAAACAAATGCTCAATTTACAGTTTCACTTCGTGATGGGCAACATATAACAGTTATTCAGGTGTCTGGTCGCTTTGAGATTTAAAGTACATTGCTTTATTTGTAGTTATTGGCAGATGCGAGTTACACTGTTGTAGTTTCGTAATACTATATATGATGTAGTAAGTGTATAAATAAGATACATGAGGAATATACTATTATTCACAGTGTACAATGAATGCTTTGTTTTTCAAGGACACGTTTCAAGTGCCATAGGTTTCCCAACATACATATATGACATAATAATCCATCTAAGCATTCTTGTCATGGACAACACCGAAATTAATTTACTAATCCACATGATGGACTACAATATTAACGAATCTACAACGTGTGTGCTTTGTAATAGATTAAATTAATTTGTGAATCAATATATATATACAAAATTATTCATTTATTGATCAGTAAATATTATCTATTCTACTCAACCATCATGTCAACCATCATGTGCTATGAAAAATCGATCTAACACTCAAAAATAAGCATTACCAAATATTATTATCAACATACTTTGTCTCAGTGCTAAATCCATTTCTCGCCTTTCGCGCTTGAAATGGATATGAGTAACTCGCAAAAAGACACGCCGCCTATCACTTGAAACCATATTAGAAGCATATCATTCCGATAGACCTACGTCTTATTCCATCATATATATATTTCATCAGGGACAACCTTTTCCAAGTAGCTGCTGAAGAAAATACAAGACTTAACCAGCTGATAAGAAGCATATACAATTCAACAAAGGAACCGTGTTGTTCTGTGGACAGCAGCAACCAGACAGATGCTTTGTCTTAGACATTTTCTTTGTCGGGGACAGGTGTCAAACAAAGGTAATATTTTCTATTTTCCAACTAGTTATTTACTGTCGGAGGTCGCTCGGCTCATTTAGTCTACCACATGCACAAAAATGGCCGTAAAACCCCAATCATCTCTTACTTTTTATATTGACATCTGAAGTAGTTGTTTATTTATCCGATCTAACCTAGTCATGTCTTTACACTGTGGTAATAAACATAGACAATTGTTTCGAAATTTAAAGCATATGTCTTGTTAATTATTTCGTGTTATGTGAATGTATTTAATATAATATATGTGTGTGTGTGTGTGTGTGTGTGTGTGTGTGTGTGTGTTTTAGCTGTGTATTATAAGGCACGGACAGAGAATCTCGAACCGTGAATTCAAACTCTGGACGTTTCTTCAGGGGACTGAATCCAGAGTGGCGACTTTTCTTGCTGAGACATGTGTAATGTCTCACCAGTCCCTAAGCCGCCAAGCAAAATCAAAATACGAATCACCTACAGCCGTGGAGTTTGGGTGTAAAACACCCAAGTCAGATCACGGCAGTAGTGAGAATGTTTAGCTTAATTATCTAAGCAGCCCTATTTATAGCTATTTTTCAATTGCTGTATCTTTCTTCAAAGCAATACTATATAAACTATATAACCCAATTGTTACCGTCTTCAAAGATCAGTTTTTACAACGGGCAGGCGTCACGAAGCGACTACTATTAAAACTATTTAGCTTAATTGCTATTAAAAGACTGACATCTGCGCTGAAGCAGACCGTATTAGCGCGTTATAGCTTCCGTACTGCTTGAATTATTTTCAAACCTGACCTAATTTATGCTATTCTAACTATTGTAGTTCTTAAATGTTATTTATGACAAGCAGATTAGAGCTAATCTTGAATGTCATAGTACAAACTGGACATAACTGGACATAGGAAAGATAATTCTATTCCCACATACAACCAATGTGAATTATATATACAAGTAAACTTGTTATACAAAACACACCAACCGCGCGAACTGTGTCCAATGCCACCGCTCGAGATGCGATGCAGTGTTTCTATTCTTGAATCAGGAGTACTTATTATGCTTTAAGAGCGTACTGTGCCTGCTACAGTCATTTAAATGCTGGATAACCAGGCCAGACACCTAAACGGCGTGCCTCCAAAGACGCAAATAGTACATGGATTATACAGCTCTAGATCAACTTTTCTTGAATGCAGGGACCGGGAAATATGGTCTCCACGCATAGAAAACGGAACTTTCTCAACCGCAGCATAATATGCCTTGTGACATTTGCTGGAGGGTCAAATACCTCATAAACATACAAATCCAATACATACTATGACCTACGCGTCACTATTATAACAATTTACATCGGCGCTTTAGCAGACCGTTATGGCGGAATTTCCGTTCTATATATTAAAATTTTTAAATCAGACCAATGTCTGCTATACAAACTATAATTATAATATAGGGTTTTATTAATGACAAGGGGACTAAGTTAGCCCTTTAATTCATAGTACAACTGGACATAACTGGACCTAGGAAAGATAATTCTATTCCCACATACAACCAAAGTGAATTTTATATACAACTAAACTTGTTATATAAAACACACCAACCACACGAGCTGTGTCCAATGCCACCGCTCGAGATGCGATGCAGTGTTTCTATTCCTGAGTCAGGAGTACATGCTTTAAGAGCGTACTGTGTCTGCTACAGTCATTTAAATGCTGGATAACCAATCCAAACACTTAAACGGCGTGCCTCCAAAGACGCAAATAGTACATGGATTATACAGCTCTAGATCAACTTTTTTTGTAGGGGCCGGGAAATAGGTCTCCACGCATAGAAAACGGAACTTTCTCAACCGCCCTAATAGCCTTGTGATTTGTGGAGGGGTCAAATACTATAAACATACAAATCCAAAAAATACTATGACCTACGCGTCACTATTACATCGGCGCTTTAGCAGACCGTTATGGCGGAATTGCCGTTCTATATATTAACATTTTCAAATCAGACTTAATGTCTGCTATACAAACTATAATTATAATATAGGGTTTTATTAATGACAAGGAGACTAAAGTTAGCCTTGAATGTCATGTACAGACTGGACATAACTGGACCTAGGAAAGATAATTTTTTCCCCCAAACAACAAGGTGAAATTTTTATCAACTAAACTTGTTTATAAAACACCCAACCACAAGCTGTGTCCAATGCCACCGCTCGAGATCGATGCAGTGTTTCTATTCCTGAGTCGGAGTAATGCTTTAAAAGGGGTACTGTGTCTGCTACAGTCATTTAAATGCTGGATAACCAGGCCAAAAAGCAAATAGTGCACAATATCAGCTCTAGATCAACCTTTGAACGCATGGGCCTGGAAACATACAGTCCCACGCACAGAAAAGGAAAATCTTTAACCCGC
>JAODUP010002225.1:0-18804 GCA_025642065.1 Paralvinella palmiformis | reverse complement strand
TACAATTATTTCATAATGAAATCCAAATTAATCAGCAGCATAATATCAAGAAGTAGAATAAGAAAATAAAAATGATTTGATTGAAGTTTTTACAAATTGTATATAACACATTTTCGAAAGAAAAATGCTGTTCAGTTTTAGGAGACTGGGAGAAAAAAGAAAATAATTGATAATAAGTGTCTATATTAGATCAATTCAGAAGAAATTAGATTTATTGAGATCATAGACGTTATTCATTTGCGGGATAGTGTAGACGATCGGATAACAGTGCTGGTGTAAATATACAGTCCTTTCAGATGGGTGGGGTATTAGAATGTTTTGTCCCGTTTTATAGTAGAGAAACAACAGATTATAAATCCAATAAGTAGACATCGGGAACATATTCAATTAAGTCTTGCATGTATTGTACTATAAGTATTAATAATATTTAGTTAAGAGTTCACGCTTGTTAGCAAGTCATCATCAGGGTCAATTTACACCAAATTTATTTTTATTTTTTTAGCGTTTTGATAAGAATCGTTGGGATATATAGAGATTAGTTCTTCATAACGAAATCAAAGAGGGTTACAATCTAAGAAAATTTTCCAGTTTATTTTTGGAATCATAAATAACTTAATAGAAAATGTTATTTTGTTTTATAATGCGACAATCAAATGACACTTTAAACAATTATAGGAGACAAATTTTTTTTTTTTTTTTTTTTTTTTTTTTTTTTTTTTTTTTTTTTTTTTTTTTTTTTTTTTTTTTTTTTTTTTTTTGAACGATATAATTCTATATGACACTTTCATTGTTTTCCTAATTGCTGACAAACGAATCATTTTTTAAGTTGATAGAGAAATATATTCTCATCCAGTGTGAAAAATTAACTTCTTTACACAAGTAGTAATGTTTGCACTTTTATTAAGGACCGACCAGATCCAAAGATGACAGCTCTATCAGAAAGATTTCACTTGGAGCCTATCACTAAGCCCTCAGGTCTAACTCTGTATTATGTCTGCTCATTTCACAATAATAAAATAGTACAATTATTTCATAATGAAATCCAAATTAATCAGCAGCATAATATCAAGAAGTAGAATAAGAAAATAAAAATGATTTGATTGAAGTTTTTACAAATTGTATATAACACATTTTCGAAAGAAAAATGCTGTTCAGTTTTAGGAGACTGGGAGAAAAAAGAAAATAATTGATAATAAGTGTCTATATTAGATCAATTCAGAAGAAATTAGATTTATTGAGATCATAGACGTTATTCATTTGCGGGATAGTGTAGACGATCGGATAACAGTGCTGGTGTAAATATACAGTCCTTTCAGATGGGTGGGGTATTAGAATGTTTTGTCCCGTTTTATAGTAGAGAAACCAACAGATTATAATATCCAAATAAGTAGACATGTCGGGAACATATTCAATATAAGTCTTGCTATGTATTGTACTAAATAACAGTAATAAAGAATATATTTAGTTATAGAAGTTCACCGACTTGATGCCACGAAGTGCAGTCAATCAGGCAGTCACATTTTGAAACAAATCCTAAACATATATGTTATATTTTTAGCGTTTTGAGTAAGAATCGTTGGGATATATAGAGATTAGTTCTTCATAACGAAATCAAAGAGGGTTAGCAATCTAAGAAAATGTTTCCAGTTATTTGTTGGAATCATAATAACGCGTAATAGAAAATGTTTTTTACAAATGCGAAACATATATTCTTTTACTATGAAACACAACCTTACTTAATATGCACTACAATTTGAATTCCGTTGCCTGATTTGTGACATTTGAAATTATAATTTGAAATACAACACATCGAAAATTGACACTATTGTTATAGACAATAATTCGAAGTGAAAATAAACATGGTAAATAAGCAGGGTTAAATTTCCTTCGATGAAACTCTAACCTGTTCAGTAAGTTGATTAATTCTAACGTCGGTAGGGGGCCCTTCCCCGGAGGCGTGGGTTCGAATCCCACCGCTGCCACAAATGTTTTCTTCTTTTTAAAATTTTTATTTCATTATTATTCTACAAATGAAGATAAAATAGACAATTTTTTCCTAATTTTAAAACCAAATTTTTTAATTTAAAAGAAATATTCAAAAATAGGTTAAAAAAAATTTTAAAAATGGGTTTGGGTTAATTTTTACAAAAAAATAAATTTTTTGGGGGTTTGTTTTTAATTAGGAAAAAATTTTAAAAAATGTCATATTTTAAATTTATATTCATTTCATTTTTGTTTTGAATTAAATTTTTTTTAATGGGAAAAAAAATTTAAAAAAGAAGGGGAAAACAAAAATTTTTTGGCCCGGGTTTTAAAACCCAACCCAACGTTGGGGCCTTTTTAAAAAAAACTAAGTTTTTTCAAAAACAAAAACCCAAAAAAATTGCTCTTTTTCCAAAAAAAACGCGTAAAGAAAAATTTTAAAAAAACCAAACTTTTTCTTTAAAAAAATTACAATTTCATCAAGGAAAATTGGGGAAAAATTTTTGCCTTATTTTACCCTTTTTTTAAATTTTCCCCTTCGAATTATTGTCTATAACAATAGTGTCAATTTTCGATGTGTTGTATTTCAAATATATAATTTCAAATGTCACAAATTACGGCAACGAATTTGTCTCCTATATATCAAATTGTAGTGCATATTAAGTAAGGTTGTGTTTCATAGTAAAAGAATATATGTTTCGCATTTGTAAAATAACATTTTCTATTACGACGTTATTATGATTCCAACAAATAAACTGGAAACATTTTCTTAGATTGCTAACCCTCTTTGATTTCGTTATGAAGAACTAATCTCTATATATCCCAACGATTCTTACTCAAAACGCTAAAAATATAACATATATGTTTAGGATTTGTTTCAAAATGTGACTGCCTGATTGACTGCACTTCGTGGCATCAAGTCGGTGAACTTCTATAACTAAATATATTCTTTATTACTGTTATTTAGTACAATACATAGCAAGACTTATATTGAATATGTTCCCGACATGTCTACTTATTTGGATATTATAATCTGTTGGTTTCTCTACTATAAAACGGGCCAAAACATTCTAATACCCCACCCATCTGAAAGGACTGTATATTTACACCAGCACTGTTATCCGATCGTCTACACTATCCCGCAAATGAATAACGTCTATGATCTCAATAAATCTAATTTCTTCTGAATTGATCTAATATAGACACTTATTATCAATTATTTTCTTTTTTCTCCCAGTCTCCTAAAACTGAACAGCATTTTTCTTTCGAAAATGTGTTATATACAATTTGTAAAAACTTCAATCAAATCATTTTTATTTTCTTATTCTACTTCTTGATATTATGCTGCTGATTAATTTGGATTTCATTATGAAATAATTGTACTATTTTATTATTGTGAAATGAGCAGACATAATACAGAGTTAGACCTGAGGGCTTAGTGATAGGCTCCAAGTGAAATCTTTCTGATAGAGCTGTCATCTTTGGATCTGGTCGGTCCTTAATAAAAGTGCAAACATTACTACTTGTGTAAAGAAGTTCATTTTTCACACTGGATGAGAATATATTTCTCTATCAACTTAAAAAATGATTCGTTTGTCAGCAATTAGGAAAACAATGAAAGTGTCATATAGAATTATATCGTTCATTTGTAGAATAATAATGAAATAAAATTTGAAAAAGAAGAAAACATTTGTGGCAGCGGTGGGATTCGAACCCACGCCTCCGAAGAGACTGGTGCCTAAAACCAGCGCCTTAGACCGCTCGGCCACGCTACCGACGTTAGAATTAATCAACTTACTGAACAGGTTAGCAGTTTCATCGAAGGATTGAACGCCTGCTTATTTACCATGTTTATTTTCACTTCGAATTATTGTCTATAACAATAGTGTCAATTTTCGATGTGTTGTATTTCAAATGTATAATTTCAAATGTCACAAATCACGGTAATGAATTTGTCTCCTATATGTCAAATTGTAGTGCATATTAAGTAAGGTTGTGTTTCATAGTAAAAGAATATATGTTTCGCATTTGTAAAATAACATTTTCTATTACGACGTTATTATGATTCCAACAAATAAACTGGAAACATTTTCTTAGATTGCTAACCCTCTTTGATTTCGTTATGAAGAACTAATCTCTATATATCCCAACGATTCTTACTCAAAACGCTAAAAATATAACATATATGTTTAGGATTTGTTTCAAAATGTGACTGCCTGATTGACTGCACTTCATGGCATCAAGTCGGTGAACTTCTATAACTAAATATATTCTTTATTACTGTTATTTAGTACAATACATAGCAAGACTTATATTGAATATGTTCCCGACATGTCTACTTATTTGGATATTATAATCTGTTGGTTTCTCTACTATAAAACGGGCCAAAACATTCCAATACCCCACCCATCTGAAAGGACTGTATATTTACACCAGCACTGTTATCCGATCGTCTACACTATCCCGCAAATGAATAACGTCTATGATCTCAATAAATCTAATTTCTTCTGAATTGATCTAATATAGACACTTATTATCAATTATTTTCTTTTTTCTCCCAGTCTCCTAAAACTGAACAGCATTTTTCTTTCGAAAATGTGTTATATACAATTTGTAAAAACTTCAATCAAATCATTTTTATTTTCTTATTCTACTTCTTGATATTATGCTGCTGATTAATTTGGATTTCATTATGAAATAATTGTACTATTTTATTATTGTGAAATGAGCAGACATAATACAGAGTTAGACCTGAGGGCTTAGTGATAGGCTCCAAGTGAAATATTTATGATAGAGCTGTCATCTTTGGATCTGGTCGGTCCTTAATAAAAGTGCAAACATTATTACTTGTGTAGAGACGTTAATTTTTCACACTGGATGAGAATATTTTTCTCTATCAACTTAAAAAATTATTAGTTTGTCAGCAATTAGGAAATCAATGAAAGTGTCATATAGAATTATATCGTTCATTTGTAGAATAATAATGAAATAAAATTTGAAAAAGAAGAAAACATTTGTGGCAGCGGTGGGATTCGAACCCACGCCTCCGAAGAGACTGGTGCCTAAAACCAGCGCCTTAGACCGCTCGGCCACGCTACCGACGTTAGAATTAATCAACTTACTGAACAGGTTAGCAGTTTCATCGAAGGATTGAACGCCTGCTTATTTACCATGTTTATTTTCACTTCGAATTATTGTCTATAACAATAGTGTCAATTTTCGATGTGTTGTATTTCAAATGTATAATTTCAAATGTCACAAATCACGGCAACGAATTTGTCTCCTATATGTCAAATTGTAGTGCATATTAAGTAAGGTTGTGTTTCATAGTAAAAGAATATATGTTTCGCATTTGTAAAATAACATTTTCTATTACGACGTTATTATGATTCCAACAAATAAACTGGAAACATTTTCTTAGATTGCTAACCCTCTTTGATTTCGTTATGAAGAACTAATCTCTATATATCCCAACGATTCTTACTCAAAACGCTAAAAATATAACATATATGTTTAGGATTTGTTTCAAAATGTGACTGCCTGATTGACTGCACTTCATGGCATCAAGTCGGTGAACTTCTATAACTAAATATATTCTTTATTACTGTTATTTAGTACAATACATAGCAAGACTTATATTGAATATGTTCCCGACATGTCTACTTATTTGGATATTATAATCTGTTGGTTTCTACTATAAAACGGGCAAAACATTAATACCCCACCCATCTGAAAGGACTGTAATTTACACCAGCACTGTTATCCATCGTCTACACTATCCCGCAAATGAATAACGTCTATGATCTCAATAAATTAATTTCTTCTGAATTGATCTAATATAGACACTTATTATCAATTATTTTCTTTTTTCTCCCAGTCTCCTAAAACTGAACAGCATTTTTCTTTCGAAAATGTGTTATATACAATTTGTAAAAACTTCAATCAAATCATTTTTATTTTCTTATTCTACTTCTTGATATTATGCTGCTGATTAATTTGGATTTCATTATGAAATAATTGTACTATTTTATTATTGTGAAATGAGCAGACATAATACAGAGTTAGACCTGAGGGCTTAGTGATAGGCTCCAAGTGAAATTTTCTGATAGAGCTGTCATCTTTGGATCTGGTCGTCCTTAATAAAAGTGCAAACATTATACTTGTGTAAAGAAGTATTTTACACTGGATGAGAATATATTTCTCTATCAACTTAAAAAATGATTCGTTTGTCAGCAATTAGGAAACAATGAAAGTGTCATATAGAATTATATCTTCATTTGTAGAATAATAATGAAATAAAATTTGAAAAAGAAGAAAACATTTGTGGCAGCGGTGGGATTCGAACCCACGCCTCCGAAGAGACTGGTGCCTAAAACCAGCGCCTTAGACCGCTCGGCCACGCTACCGACGTTAGAATTAATAACTTACTGAACAGGTTAGCAGTTTCATCGAAGGATTGAACGCCTGCTTATTTACCATGTTTATTTTCACTTCGAATTATTGTCTATAACAATAGTTCAATTTTCGATGTGTTGTATTTCAAATTATAATTTCAAATGTCACAAATACGGCAACGAATTTGTCTCCTATATTCAAATTGTAGTGCATATTAAGTAAGGTTGTGTTTCATAGTAAAAGAATATATGTTTCGCATTTGTAAAATAACATTTTCTATTACGACGTTATTATGATTCCAACAAATAAACTGGAAACATTTTCAGATTGCTAACCCTCTTTGATTTCGTTATGAAGAACTAATCTCTATATATCCCAACGATTCTTACTCAAAACGCTAAAAATATAACATATATGTTTAGGATTTGTTTCAAAATGTGACTGCCTGATTGACTGCACTTCGGGCATCAAGTCGGTGAACTTCTATAACTAAATATATTCTTTATTACTGTTATTAGTACAATACATAGCAAGACTTATATTGAATATGTTCCCGACATGTCTACTTATTTGGATATTATAATCTGTTGGTTTCTCTACATAAAACGGGCCAAAACATTCTAATACCCCACCCATCTGAAAGGACTGTATATTTACACCAGCACTGTTATCCATCGTCTACACTATCCCGCAAATGAATAACGTCTATGATCTCAATAAATCTAATTTCTTCTGAATTGATCTAATATAGACACTTATTATCAATTATTTTCTTTTTTCTCCCAGTCTCCTAAAACTGAACAGCATTTTTCTTTCGAAAATGTGTTATATACAATTTGTAAAAACTCAATCAAATCATTTTTATTTTCTTATTCTACTTCTTGATATTATGCTGCTGATTAATTTGGATTTCATTATGAAATAATTGTACTATTTTATTATTGTGAAATGAGCAGACATAATACAGAGTTAGACCTGAGGGCTTAGTGATAGGCTCCAAGTGAAATCATTTCTGATAGAGCTGTCATCTTTGGATCTGGTCGGTCCTTAATAAAAGTGCAAACATTACTACTTGTGTAAAGAAGTTCATTTTAAACACTGGATGAGAATATATTTCTCTATCAACTTAAAAAATGATTCGTTTGTCAGCAATTAGGAAAACAATGAAAGTGTCATATAGAATTATATCATTCATTTGTAGAATAATAATGAAATAAAATTTGAAAAAGAAGAAAACATTTGTGGCAGCGGTGGGATTCGAACCCACGCCTCCGAAGAGACTGGTGCCTAAAACCAGCGCCTTAGACCGCTCGGCCACGCTACCGACGTTAGAATTAATCAACTTACTGAACAGGTTAGCAGTTTCATCGAAGGATTGAACGCCTGCTTATATACCATGTTTATTTTCACTTCGAATTATTGTCTATAACAATAGTATCAATTTTCGATGTGTTGTATTTCAAATGTATAATTTCAAATGTCACAAATCACGGCAACGAATTTGTCTCCTATATGTCAAATTGTAGTGCATATTAAGTAAGGTTGTGTTTCATAGTAAAAGAATATATGTTTCGCATTTGTAAAATAACATTTTCTATTACGACGTTATTATGATTCCAACAAATAAACTGGAAACATTTTCTAGATTGCTAACCCTCTTTGATTTCGTTATGAAGAACTAATCTCTATATATCCCAACGATTCTTACTCAAAACGCTAAAAATATAACATATATGTTTAGGATTTGTTTCAAAATGTGACTGCCTGATTGACTGCACTTCGGGCATCAAGTCGGTGAACTTCTATAACTAAATATATTCTTTATTACTGTTATTAAGTACAATACATAGCAAGACTTATATTGAATATGTTCCCGACATGTCTACTTATTTGGATATTATAATCTGTTGGTTTCTCTACTATAAAACGGGCCAAAACATTCAATACCCCACCCATCTGAAAGGACTGTAATTTACACCAGCACTGTTATCCATCGTCTACACTATCCCGCAAATGAATAACGTCTATGATCTCAATAAATCTAATTTCTTCTGAATTGATCTAATATAGACACTTATTATCAATTATTTTCTTTTTTCTCCCAGTCTCCTAAAACTGAACAGCATTTTTCTTTCGAAAATGTGTTATATACAATTTGTAAAAACTTCAATCAAATCATTTTTATTTTCTTATTCTACTTCTTGATATTATGCTGCTGATTAATTTGGATTTCATTATGAAATAATTGTACTATTTTATTATTGTGAAATGAGCAGACATAATACAGAGTTAGACCTGAGGGCTTAGTGATAGGCTCCAAGTGAAATTTTCTGATAGAGCTGTCATCTTTGGATCTGGTCGGTCCTTAATAAAAGTGCAAACATTATACTTGTGTAAAGAAGTTATTTTTACACTGGATGAGAATATATTTCTCTATCAACTTAAAAAATGATTCGTTTGTCAGCAATTAGGAAAACAATGAAAGTGTCATATAGAATTATATCTTCATTTGTAGAATAATAATGAAATAAAATTTGAAAAAGAAGAAAACATTTGTGGCAGCGGTGGGATTCGAACCCACGCCTCCGAAGAGACTGGTGCCTAAAACCAGCGCCTTAGACCGCTCGGCCACGCTACCGACGTTAGAATTAATAACTTACTGAACAGGTTAGCAGTTTCATCGAAGGATTGAACGCCTGCTTATTTACCATGTTTATTTTCACTTCGAATTATTGTCTATAACAATAGTGTCAATTTTCGATGTGTTGTATTTCAAATGTATAATTTCAAATGTCACAAATCACGGCAACGAATTTGTCTCCTATATGTCAAATTGTAGTGCATATTAAGTAAGGTTGTGTTTCATAGTAAAAGAATATATGTTTCGCATTTGTAAAATAACATTTTCTATTACGACGTTATTATGATTCCAACAAATAAACTGGAAACATTTTCTTAGATTGCTAACCCTCTTTGATTTCGTTATGAAGAACTAATCTCTATATATCCCAACGATTCTTACTCAAAACGCTAAAAATATAACATATATGTTTAGGATTTGTTTCAAAATGTGACTGCCTGATTGACTGCACTTCGTGGCATCAAGTCGGTGAACTTCTATAACTAAATATATTCTTTATTACTGTTATTTAGTACAATACATAGCAAGACTTATATTGAATATGTTCCCGACATGTCTACTTATTTGGATATTATAATCTGTTGGTTTGGTTTTCATTAACCCATAATTCTACAACTAAGCTTATATCCCACATTTTATCAAAACGCTAAATATCCAAATAGTTTAGGATTTCAAAATTTTGTGACTGCCTATTATCATTTGCTATCTACTTCTAAACTAAAAATTTTTTTATTTTTATACAATGAAACTTAATTAATATTTCCCTTCTACTTTTGATATTATATCTGTTGTTTATTAAAAGGAAAAATTCTAATCACATTGAAAGACGAATTTACACAGACTGTGCCATGTACTTCCCGAAATATACGTATGTCTCATAAATCTATTCTTCTAATAAAATAACATTATTTAATATTTTCTTTTTCCCATCTAAAATAAAATTTTTCTTTAAAATGTGTTTTACAATTAAAAACAATAAATCATTTTATTTTTTTTCATTTTGAATTATTGATAATTTGGATATAGAAAAATTGTCATTTTTATTGGAAAAGCCAAAAAGGTTAACCAGGGCTTTAAGGCTCCAAGGATTTCGTAGATTCACTTTGGACGGTGCTTAATAAAAGTGAACACTCTTTTAAGTTATTTTCACTTGGAATTATTTCTTACAATAAAAAAATTGATTGTTTTCAAATTAGAAACAATGAAATTCAAAATATTTTCTTTGTAAAAATAATGAAATAAAATTTGAAAAAAAGAAAAATTTTGGCAGTGGTAACACCTCCAAAGACGGTCTAAAACCACCTACCCTGGCACATTTCTTAGAATTAACACTTTGAAGTTAGAGTTTATCAAATTAACCCGTTTTACCATTTTTTATTAATTATGTTAAAAATGTTCAATTTGATTGTTTATTTCAATTTATTTCAAATGTCAAATTCGAACAATTTTCTCTATATTAATTTAGTCATATTAGAAGGTTTTTATAGTAAAGAAATGTTTCATTTGAAAATAAATTTTTTTCACTATAATCCAAAAAAACTGAAACATTTTCTGATGACCTTTTATTTCTAGAAGAACAATCTCTAATATCCCAAATTTTACTCAAGCTAAAATAAACAATTTTTGGATTGTTTAAAAGACTCTATTATCCTTTGCTCAAGTCGTAACTAACAAATTTTTCTTTATTTATTATTTGTAAAACTACAAATTATTTATTTTCCCATTCTCTTATTTGGTATTAATTTGGTTTCTTATAAAAAGGGCAATTATAATTGAAAGGACGAATATTACACAGCTGACCGAGTTAATCCCCAATGAAAACTTTGATCTCAATAAATCTATTTCTTTAATTGATAATTACACTTTTTAATATTCTTTTTCCCCAGTCTAAATAAAATTTTTCTTAAAATGTGTTTTACAATTTGAAAACAATAAATCATTTATTTTTATTCTTTCTTGTATATTTGAAATTGATTTATAGAAAAATTTTTTATTGGATGAACACGAGAGACTGGGCTAAAGCCCTAATTTGAGTCACTTTGATGTCACTTAATAAAGTTAATTATTGAAGTTAACTGTGAAATTTTTTTCACTAAAATTTTGTCTAGAACAATAGTCAATATTTATTTTTGTAATAAATGAATAAATGAAAAAGAAAATTTGTGCGTGGATTGAACATCAAGAGTGGTCTAAAAAGCTTAGGTCGCGTACATAAATTATCAACTACTAAAGGTTACAATAAGGAAACCTCTTATTTCCATTTTTATTCGTTATGTATAACAATTTAATTTTCATGTTATTTCAAAAAATTAAATTACAATAGGTAAGATTTGTCTTATTCAAATTATGCATTTAAGTAAGTGTGTTTCTATAAAAATATATTTTATTTGTAAAATAACATTCATACGACTTAATATTAACAATATGGAACATTTTCTTAATTGTAACCTCTGTTGTTTGCTACTATAACCCAACATTCTTACCAAAACGAAAAATTAAATATAAGGATTTTTCAAAATTACTCCGAATGATTCGTCATAATCGTAACTTTTTACTAATTATCTTATTACTTATTATCAATAATCCTTTTTTAGTTCCCGACAGTTTTTTTGGAATTTAATTTGTTTTTAATAAAACGGCCAAAAATTTATACCCACCTCTGAAAGACTGTATATTTACACAGATTTTCCATTTACTATCCGAAATGAAAACTTAGATTAAACTAATTCTTTGATTGTCAATTGAACTTATTACTTATTTTTTTTTTTTCCCGTCTCTAAAATGAAACATTTCTTCATGTGTAAAAATTTTAAAAACTTCAATAAATATTTTTATTTTCTATCACTTTATATTGTCTGATAATTTGGATTCATTGAAATAATTAATTTTATTATTGTGAAATAAGAATAAAATTAACAGGGTATGTGGCCAGTGAAATTCGAAAGCTTCATGGACTGGTGCCTAAAAAAGGCCTTACCTTGGTACGAGTTATTAACAACTATGAAATAATTTCTCAATTAAAATGTTTTTCAGATTAGAAACATGAAATGTCTATAAATTATATTTTCATTGTGATTAATAATAATTAAATTAAAAAGGAAAATTTGTGCAGTGAATTGAACACTCGAAAATGTGCTAAACAGTAATGTCCGCTTTGTAAATAATACTTACGACGTTATAGTTTCAACAAGATTGAACCTTTTTTACTGTTATTTTATTTCGTTATGTAAACTATTCAATTTTCAGTTTTATTCAAATAAAATTTCAATGTAGATTTCAAAATTTGCTCCTATTGATTGATCTATAGTGGTGATTCATATAAAAATTTTTTCGTTTTAAAAAACATTTCATTAATTATTATGTTCCACAATAAACTGATTGTTTTTAGTTGGTCCCTCTTTATTTCGTAAAACTATCTCAATACCCAACCTTCTAAAACGTAAATTAACATTATGTTTAGATTTTTCAAATGATGCCTATGACTCATGATCAATCGTGAATTATCTAAATAATCTTATTACTTATTTTATCTCAGCTTAATTGAAAGTTCCCCTTCATTTTTATATATAATTTGTTACTTAAACCAAAACATTTTAATCCCCACCCATCTGAAAGGCTGTTATTTACCATTTATAATGTCTATATCCGAAATGAAACTAATCAATAAACTAATTTTTGAATGTCAATAAACCTTTTATAATTATTCTTTTTTCTCCCGTCTCTAAAATGAACACATTTTCTTTGAAAAGGTTAACATTTTAAAACTTATAAATATTTTTATTTTTATTTATTCTTTTTAGCTGATAATTGGATTTCATTAGAATAATTGTTATTTTATTAAATGAAACAAATAATAGACGAGGCTTGTGAGGTCATGAACTCGTACGCATCTTGGACTGGTGCCTAAAAAAGGCCTTAACTGTGAAGAAGTTAATTTTTCACACTGGTAGAATTTTCAACTAAAAATTGATCGTTTTAATTAACATGTTTTTATGAATTATTCTATTAAATATAATAATAAATTTGAAAAAAAGAAAAATTTGGGGTGACAACCCACGCCAAGAATGGTCCTAAAACAGCGCCTTAGACGTGGGTACAGTTAGAATTAATCAATTCTGAAATTACATTTCATCGAAGTTATTTATTTACCATTTTATTTTACTTATTATTGTAACATTTTGATTTCGTTGTGTTTTAATTATATTCAAATTACTCGAACGA
Organism: Paralvinella palmiformis; assembly: GCA_025642065.1. Lineage (NCBI taxonomy): Eukaryota > Metazoa > Annelida > Polychaeta > Terebellida > Alvinellidae > Paralvinella > Paralvinella palmiformis. Next base: position 5,564 of record JAODUP010002225.1, on the reverse strand, counting down.
ATTTCCTATATGTTTGATGTTTAAAAGGTTGTGTTTATTAAAAGAATTATGTTTCCATTGTAATCTTCTATAACTATTATATTCCAAAAATAAATGAAAATTTAATTGCAACCCTTTTGATTTGTTGAAGACTAATTTATATATAACGTTTTCTCAACTAAAAATGACAAATTTTAATTTTTTCAATCTGCGATTGATATTCCACATGGTATTCTTACAATATTCTTATATGTATTTATACTCATAAATTTATTTTTCAATGTCTATTATTGGATATTATAATTTTGTTTTTCTCTATAAAACGGGCAAAATTTTCATCCCACATTGTAGATAATTTAACACAATTATCATTTTTTTTTCTATCCAATATTATTATGTCTATTAATTAATTTCTTTGAAATAATTATATTATTATTTAAATTTTCTTTTCCCAGTTAAACTGACAGATTTTCTTTGAAAATTTTTATAAATTGTACTTATCAGTCTTTTTAATTATCACTTCTTATTTTGTAGATTAATTTGACATTATGAAATAATTTCTTTTAATTAAATGACGTAACAATTAGACCTGAGGCTATAGAATAATTTCTTAGAATATAATGAATAATTTGAAAAAGGAAACATTTTACTGGTAAAGATCCATAACGTGCTAAAACACCTTAACCCTGCAGACCGTTTAGAATTAAAAAACTGAAAGGTCATTTATAAGATTAAGTGTTATTTACATTTATTTTATGAATATTTTACAGTGATTCGATGTTCAAATTATTAAATCACAATTACGGCACGATTGCTCCATTAAATTATCAATTAAAAGGTTGGTTTCATGAAGAATAAGTTCATTTAAAATAATTTTCTTTAATTATTATACAAATAATTGGATTTTTTAATTACTTTAATTCTAATAGAACAATTTTATATCCAAATTTATCAATTAATAAGTTTGTTTATTGTAAAAATTATGTTTGATTGAATAACTTTTCTATCACGTTTAATTCCAACAAATAATAATTTTTTATTTAACTTATTCTAGAAGACTTAATTTATTTCCCACATTCTACTTAAATTAAAGTTATTTTTTAGATTGTTCAAAATTTAATCCATTGAAAGGACTGGATATTCGGACTTTATCAAATTATCTTCTAATGTATAGTCTAATCAAATATTAATTTCCCTTCTATTATTTGATATATAATTTTGTTTCTTATTAAAACGAAACATTTCCCACATTGAAAGATGTAATTAACACATTTATATCTTACACTTCATGATATTATGTCTATATTATTTCTTTGAAATAATTGACTATTATTATTTTTTTTTCCCATTCAAAACTGAGCTTTTCTCAAGTGAATCATTTGTAAACTTCATCTTTTATTTTCTTATTCACTTATTTGTGATTAATTTCATTATGAAATAATTCTATTATTATAAATGACGTATCAATTAGACTGAGGTTATATAGAATAATTTTGTAGATATTGATGTTTAAAAAGAAACATTACTGTGAAGAATCATTTAAAACTGGTGAAAAATTCCTCACTAAAGTTGTTTAAATTAGGACAGAAGTTCATAAATTAATCTTATTAATATATAATTGAAAAAGAAACATTCACGTGGTTGACCAGCTAAAATGTCCAAACACGCAACGTGCCCTACAGTAAATTATCAATTATAGGTTGGTTTCATGAGATAAGCTGCATTTACATTATTTTCATTCGATTATTGTTAACAATATGAATTTTCTTGTTGTATTCTTTATTTCATTATAGAACAATCTCTATATTCAAATTATCAAAAGTAGTTTCATATAAGTTAGTTTGTTAAAATACTTCTATTACGACTTTGATCAACAATAAACTAAAATTTCTATACTTATTGTTATGAAGACTAATTATATTCCCACATTCTACTAAGAAATATATTGTGGTTTTTTAAAATGGACTCTATACCACCCATCAGGTGAATTTAACAATTATCTTTATACTATTGAAATAATAGCAGACTTAATTAATTTTCGAATGTCTATTATTGATATTATATTTTTTTCTCACTTAAAACGAACATTATATCTTTTTCTATTACTAAACATTTTAAGTAAAATAATTTTATTTAAATTTATACTTTTTTCAAACGGAATTTATTTAACTTTTTTTTAGACACATACCATATAAATAACTATTTTGATTTATTGTTGTCTTAAAGCAACTTCTATATAATTTTAACTATAATATACACTATGTTCACATACTATGAATTATTTATTTCTATGAAATAACCCCATAAGATTTTTCGCTGTACAACCACTTCGAAATGAAATTAATCATTTTATTAATATACTTCTACTATAAAAGGTATTCATACACCAAAATTAATTAACAGTCCATTCCATCGAAAAATGTTATTAAACATTTTGAATATCCAAGAAACTTTAATTATTTTTTTTTTCAGCTCTAAACTAAACATTTTCTTCTTTTATCATAAACTAATAACATTTTTTTCTATTTATTTTTTAGTGATAATTTATTTTTATTTATTTACTTTTATTATTGTATAGTATAAATTACTATTTATATGGCAAGAAAATTAAGAGTCTGATGGCTCTAATAAAGCAATATACTTTGAAAGAATTTTTTGCCTGAAAAAATTTCTATTAAAAATATTTTTTCGCAATAGGAAACATATTCATTAAATTATTCTTTTGAATAATAATAAATAAATTTAAAAAGAAAAAACATTTGATGTGGATAAACCACTCAAAGATGGCATAACGCTACGCCGCCAGAACTTAAACATAACTTACGGTAGTTTACGAAGGATTAACTTATTCCTGTTATTTCTTATTTGGTATAACAGTAATTTATGTTTTTTCAAATGATAATTTAAAAAATACGTTATTTATATATTCAAATTATGCATAAAAGTTGTTCTAGTAAAAAATTATGTTAAAAATTTTTATACGATATTATGTTCCAAACTAAAATTTTTTAATTCAACCTTTTGATTTCTAAAGAATAACATTATCAACTTTTTTTCATAAAAATATAAATATATTTGATTTTTTCAAAATGCTATTATCATTAGTTAGTTTGATCTATACTAATAATTCTTATTCTTTTAGAATAGTGAATCTTATAGAATATTTCCATTTACTATTTGATATATAATGTGTTCTATAAAGTCCAATTTCTACCATTGAAGATTTATTTAACGACTTATCCAATGCAATCGCAATAAAATCTAATCATAAAATTTTTTAATATCAAAACTTATATATTTCTTTTTTCTCATCTCAAACTAACAATTTTTCTTAATTTAATAACAATTTTAAATTATTTTTTCATTCTATTTTTTTAATTTCGTGTATATTTATATGAAATAATTATTTTTATTTTAAATACATATATAGTTACTAGTTTGATTCTCATGAAATTTTCTATAGATTATTTTTGATTGCTCTTAATAAGAGTTATATCAAGAATTTTTTCATGGAGGAAATTTTTCTTACTTAAAATGTTCTTTAAATTGGAAAAATATTCTTAAATGATATTATTTTAAAATTAATAAATATTTTATAAAAAAAACATTTGTAGTGGATTGAATACTCAAGAATATCTAAAACACTTAATGGACACTACGACGTTAGAATTAAAACTACTGACGGTTAGCAGTATCAGATACGCCTTTTTACCAGTCTTTTAATTCGAATTATTTTCTAACAAGTTAATTTCTGATTAAAGTTAATTTCATTACATATAACGAATTTTTCTATATACAATGAGTGAATATTTGTTGTTTATAAAGAAATAATTTCATATAGAAAATTTTCTACATTTTATTCAATACTGAAAATTCTTATCACCCTTTTTCGTTAAAAACATTTCTATTACCTATTTATCAAATAAAAATGAAATTATTTTATTTTTATTTTTTGAATATTTATATTCCAATTCTAAATCTAAATAAATATATTTTTATTACGTTATTAAGTCATCAATAGCAAGACTTTTTGAATATTTCCAAACTTTTGTTTACTTTTTGGTTTTAAAAAATCGGGGGTTTGGTTTTTTTCTAAAAAATAAAAGGGGCCAAAAAATTTTCCCCCAATTTGGGAAATTAAATTTTAACCCCGTGTAATAAAAATGTTTTTTTCAAATCGAAATATATTTTTTACTATGAAACACAACTTATTTAATATCCTAAATTGACTATAGAGACAAAAAAAAAAAAAAAAAAAAAAAAAAAAAAAAAAAAAAAAAAAAAAAAAAAAAAAAAAAAAAAAAAAAAAAAAAAAAAAAAAAAAAAAAAAAAAAAAAAAAAAATAATTTATAAGTGTCTATATTAGTCAATTCAGAAGAAATTGATTTATTGAGATCAAACTTATCATTTGCGGAATATGTAGACATTGGATAACAGTGCTGGTGTAAATATACAGTCCTTTCAGATGGGTGGGGTATTAGAATGTTTTGGCCCGTTTTATAGTAGAGAAACCAACAGATTATAATATCCAAATAAGTAGACATGTCGGGAACATATTCAATATAAGTCTTGCTATGTATTGTACTTAATAACAGTAATAAAGAATATATTTAGTTATAGAAGTTCACCGACTTGATGCCTCGAAGTGCAGTCAATCAGGCAGTCAAATTTTGAAACAAATCCTAAACATATATGTTATACTTTTAGCGTTTTGAGTAAGAATCGTTGGGATATATAGAGATTAGTTCTTCATAACGAAATCAAAGAGGGTTAGCAATCTAAGAAAATGTTTCCAGTTTATTTGTTGGAATCATAATAACGTCGTAATAGAAAATGTTATTTTACAAATGCGAAACATATATTCTTTTACTATGAAACACAACCTTACTTAATATGCACTACAATTTGACATATAGGAGACAAATTCGTTGCCGTGATTTGTGACATTTGAAATTATACATTTGAAATACAACACATCGAAAATTGACACTATTGTTATAGACAATAATTCGAAGTGAAAATAAACATGGTAAATAAGCAGGCGTTCAATCCTTCGATGAAACTGCTAACCTGTTCAGTAAGTTGATTAATTCTAACGTCGGTAGCGTGGCCGAGCGGTCTAAGGCGCTGGTTTTAGGCACCAGTCTCTTCGGAGGCGTGGGTTCGAATCCCACCGCTGCCACAAATGTTTTCTTCTTTTTCAAATTTGATTTCATTATTATTCTACAAATGAATGATATAATTCTATATGACACTTTCATTGTTTTCCTAATTGCTGACAAACGAATCATTTTTTAAGTTGATAGAGAAATATATTCTCATCCAGTGTTTAAAATGAACTTCTTTACACAAGTAGTAATGTTTGCACTTTTATTAAGGACCGACCAGATCCAAAGATGACAGCTCTATCAGAAAGATTTCACTTGGAGCCTATCACTAAGCCCTCAGGTCTAACTCTGTATTATGTCTGCTCATTTCACAATAATAAAATAGTACAATTATTTCATAATGAAATCCAAATTAATCAGCAGCATAATATCAAGAAGTAGAATAAGAAAATAAAAATGATTTGATTGAAGTTTTTA
>JAODUP010002165.1:0-15680 GCA_025642065.1 Paralvinella palmiformis | reverse complement strand
AAAAATTTTTGACCCACTTGCTTTGTAAATTGGGGAAAAAAAATTTTGGCCCCGGGATATTTGAAAAACAATTTAAAAAAATTCAATTGATTAGTAATGAAGGAAAATGGTCAAGCACAGCTAGTACTAAATGGTTGGGATATTGATAGTGGGAAAGTTGTTGCTTTGAGGTAGATCAATTCTGACAGGTATTTTGAGAGATGTTTATGCATATATGATGATTGAATTTGAGGAATAAATAGTAAACAACTGAATGATCATTCAATGAATTGACTTTATATACTCAAATCATATTTGATATTAAATATGCATTTAAGCTCCATTTTCTTAATTTTATTTAAATTTTAAATCAGTTTAGTCAGTTATATATATATATATATATATATATACCAATTTATTTATTATATCTTATAAAAATCATATTGTATTTTTATTCTTTATGTGTTTTTTTCTTCATAAGTTTTTAAGTTTAAATTTAAATAAAATTCACTAAATTTTAATAATAATAATAATAATAAAATTTTGCCCTACGGGCGAAACTGAACTTTATTTTACATAATACAAAAGAAAAATAAATAACAATGTCCCGATGACTAAAATATACCAAGATAATTTAAAATAATACCATATATTTGGTGCTGCTATAGTAGAATTATAAAGTATGATAAAGGATGAATTACTGAATTGATCAAAATTACCAAGCGACCTGATAGTGACAGCGGGACGGATCTGTCAAAATTTTTGTGTTTAAATTTAAATTTACAAAAAAATGAAATTTACATTCCAACAGTCATCCAATCTAAAATTTACAGCCTTTCCATTGAACACGCCATGAAGTGCAATATTTAATATATCACAATTTTATTAAACAAATTGCGATATTTTATTTTAAAATGTGAAAATATTGCAAAACCGCGTCCAAATTCAAACACTAAAGATGATAACAATATACTAAATCATATAGTCACTTTAAAAGATGTCTTCTTCACACCTCTGAGGTCTTGGATGGTTCAAAGATTTTAACAACATTGAGTTTGCATATTTTTTAATTTTGCTTCATTTGAAAACAACTTAATATGAGCTGTATCCATGGTTTTCTAATAAAGCCCCTGTGTTGTTTTAAAAATTATCGGCTATATTCTAATTTCATTAATATTAAAAATTACACCCTGGATAATTGGCAAAAATGTTTTATTTTAGTAATTAAAAAAATTTTAAGAAATTTATATTTGTTATTTTTGCAAATTATAATATTTGTACATTAAAAGTAGTGTATACCATTTAAAATATTTTTTTTTTTTTTTTTTTTTTTTTTTTTTTTTTTTTTTTTTTTTATTTTTTTTTTTTTAAGCTTTAGGGAATTTTTTAAAACAATTATTTACACCCCTTTAATGTTATGAAAGGGGGTTTTTTTCTTATTAATTTGAAACATTGTTAATAGACTCAATTATTTTATATGAATTCTTTAGATGTTATTTTTTGTAATTTGAAGATTATGTCTGTATAGATACCAAAATTTAAATTAATATAGCTACGGCACAGTTGTGGGTAGACTGCACTTTATATCTCAATTTAACTTATGATTGAAATCCCAGTATAGTCTCTGTCTGTAATGGTTTTTTGACATAGATTATTCTTTTTATTGTTTGGTAGCTAGCTAGTATTATATACCTCGGATGTGAACAATTGGCAAGACACTGAATATGGTCCAAAGTTGTTATCTTTCATTGTAATTTGGAAAGTGGACTATAAGATTGTACATACTGTATGGACGTTACAATTTATGTTAAATAAATTAGTTAAACTACTATTTTATAAATCTCTGCACTCCATACAGAATATATTATTGATCTGGAACTCCCAGAATACACCAATTATAGTTTGGATGACTAATATCACTATAGTTACCTAAAGTTTTGTGAAGCTGCTAAATTTTCTTTAACCTTTGTTTATACATACAGAATGGCCAGAACAGAAAAGAAGATGGGAAAATATACACATACTTACAACCTTAGAAGAAGAATCTCTTTAAGAGCAGAACATAAGAAGAGACCAATCTTGGTTTACAAAACCAAGAGATGTAAATATCTAGGTTAGAGCTACTCTGTTTTCTCATGTTATAATTTTGAATGCATTCTATGTTTTTAGCGATTTACCTAAAAAGTGTTATTTTAAAATGTGTTCAACATTCACCAGTTTTATTTAAAATATAATTAAAACTCCAAGGACTTTAGGTTAGTTATAGGGATTTTATTTGGTCTATTTATTTACACAATGCCCATAATCTTTCTTAACTCCTTTCAGTGTATACATTTTCTAAGTGTTAATTATAGATGTAGCCAGATACTTGTTTATAGCTGAATTGACATAAGGATATGAAATAAATTAACAGAGAACAGGAACATGCAAAAATTTCAATGTTAACATAGAAGTGTGTAAAACTATCAATGTTGGCTTAAATTCTTCAAACGCCTATCACATTCAGTAGTTTTTTTTAAAAATTTCAAAAAAATTCAAAAAAAAGCTCTATGCAAAAATGTTCTGTTTCCATCCTGGATAAAATAATAAATGCATCTTAAAATAATTTTTCTTTATATGCAGGTGATATAATAATGTTTTTAATGAATAGTGTATTCAGAAACAGTTTGGCAATAGCTATACAAGCAGGAACAAAACAATATATAAAAAACAATAGTAAGTCAGATTTAGTAAGCTATACAAACTTCATGGTTGTCATTTCCTGCTATTTTATGTTTTAATGTAAACAATCACTAGATGGCGCCATATTTACTTGCACCATCATACCGATATACTGTAGTAGATAATAACGGGTTTAACTCTCAACACAGCCCGGACATATTGCTGAGAAGCAACACCCTAGAGAAACACATCCCTCAAACACAAGTATGAGGTGGATTCAAAGGCTTGGAGCATGCTCAAATGACATTGCTATCAGAACAGTGTGAACTTGAACAGTAAATTAACCCTAGTTCTTCTGTTGTTTTTGTATTCTTCTTTGGTTACAATAATTAAGAACTTAACATTCCTGTGTAAATGATATTAGCAGATTATATAGAAATTATAATTTAGTTTAAATAAATTAGATAGACTACTATTTTATATATCTCCGCACTTCATGCAGTATATACCATTGATCCGGAACACCCAGAAGACACTATGTTTGAGTTTGGATAACAGGTATGACTAGTTACATAAAGTGTTGTGAAGTTGTAAAATCTTCTTTAACTTTTGTTCCTACAGACAGACTGGTCAGTAGACGAAAAGAGATGGACAGACATAGAAAAGAGATGGACAGGCATACGCACAATCTTAAATTAAGAAGACAAACATATTCAAAACTTAGAACAACACCAAAAAAGAGACAGATCTGTGTCCACCAAATACCTGAATGTAAATATATTTTCATGTCATAATTTTTATGCATTCTCTTCATCTAGAAGGTCACTTATAAAATATTATTATAAAATGTATTCAACATTCATCGATTTTATTTTAAAATATATATAAAACATTGGTACTCCAAAGACTTTAAGTGTAGGTTTCTATATACATTTTACAAATATAGTAATAATTTTTTACAAAATTTTTATTAATGCTGATACAACATATTTTAACGTATCATGTTTAGCTCAGATAGAAGGAAAATTTATTATTTATGTATGTAAATTTGTATTAATCAAGTTTTCATTGTGCAATTATTTGTTTTAAATTGACTTGCCTTGAAACAACAGTTTTGGAAATAAATTTTGTCATAGTAGACTATATACTATTAGATGTTGTATTGCTGATTAAAGTAAACCATCTCTCTTATATATATATATATATATATATATATAATATTGTCACCTCTTCTACCTGTTATTTTATAATGATTGTGATTTTGCCCACATTGAAATATTTCTTTGTGCAGCTATAAATGATTCTTCTGATTATTAATTAAATCATCATATTTGTTATCATAATGAAGCTGTTGCTGTTGAGGAGGAGTCAAGTGATAAAATGCCCTCAATAAGACCAGGTCAAGTACAGTCAGTAAGAAAATGTTGTGTTGATTACAGTATCTCAGGTCTGAGATCATCTGCTGCATTAGATGACAGCAACAAACATCAGGTAATATGCAATCATATTGATGCTAACGGTATTCATATTCAATAAATGTGTCATGCTATATACAGAGCTGCCAACCATTAAGATTTATGCGGAATCATTACGATTTTCTGTTCTTCATTACTCCATTATGCCCATATTCTGAAAACTACAATAAATTTGCCTTTTCCCATAATAGTTCCATGCGATGCAGTTCTGTCACTGTTTTAGTTGCACACTGTATCACACAGCAGTTGCTCTAGACTGCATGGCTTGAAAGAGTTTAGCAAATAGGAATAGTGAATTTTTTCCAGGAATGCCTAGAATTTTGTGGAGGTGATTGTTTTACCTATGCAAAAAAATATGCCAGTGGTCTCACAAAAACAAATGATAGGCCTACCTGTCCTTGCTGCTGTTCTTTTCTTTCTAAAATTCCTTGTAGAATCTGTATACATCATTTATAATATACGGAGATGTATGTTTGTTGTGATCAATTCATGATGACATAGCTTAATTTAATTATATTTTAAGAGATTTTATTTATTTGGCTTGTATCGATGAAACAGATAAAGAATGGCACTGGACAGTCACAGTTTGATATCCTTGCCTCTGTGATGGTGGATATTTTGATCTTGTTTCACAGTAGTTTCACCTCAATACCAAAGACCCAACATGTTCTCAGCAGAAACATTCCAATACCTTTCTGGCTAAGGCTGTTACCTCTCAAAAACTCATGAAAAAGTGACACTCCATACTATACGATGTTAGAACTGAAATAACATCATATACAATGTGATTAATTTTTTTTAACTGGATCAACTGATAAATAATACAGCAATCCTATGAAGATTTAGTAAAGTGTAGAATATGTACTGAAAAGTGCAGACTTGTATTTGACTTAATTTTTTATTAATGTGGTAAAATTGATTGAAAAAATCTGTTGAATTTTCACAGAAGAATACCTATGATGTTGGAATTTTTTGGGAAATTAAAATATGATAAATTACATGGTTTGATGGTTTATAATGGTGTCGTGAGATGTAGGTTTTATGTTTTGCAAAATGGTTTACCTTTAATTTTCAAATTTTTTGATAGATATATTTTTATAAAAACACAAAATGAGGTTTTTTTGGGAATTCTTTGAATACCAGATTTATTTTAGTAAATGTTTTATCATTCATTGTGAAAATACAAATTTTTTTAAAGGTTATATTAAATATGCGACATTAATATATTGCTTCGTAAAGATTTATTATTAATGTAACTGTTATTAGATAATTGTATTATATATAAAAATCTGTTAAATATCACTAATTTACTTTCCTAATGCAAAATCGTGAATGTTGAAACTTTTTAAAAAATTTTAGTACCTGCTAATGACATAGATTGCATACAAAATTTATGACTGAATCTATTTACATTCGGTATTTAACAGATTGTCTTTCTGTGTTTTCTGTTTTGAATAGATTGTCTCTAATTTAAGTATGGGTATGTTTATCTTTTTTGTATTCCATTCTAATAGTTTAACAAAGGTTAAAGAAATTTACAATACAACACTTTATAACTGTATATGTTATCAAATAAAATAGTGTCTTCTGGGTGTTCCGGATCAATTATATCTCATGAAGTGCGAGATTATAATGTAGTCTATCTAATTTATTTAACATAAATTGAAATGTTCTTATAACTTCCCTCAAGTAATTTGACATCTGAATGTTAAATGTTAATGTATCAGTCATACTCCAAAGAAAACTGTTTAAACTTACAGAAGAACTATTATATGTATTGTTAAGTTCACACTTCTGATAATGTAATTTGACATGCCATTATCCTATTGAAATCACTATATTGTGTTTGAGGATTTGGTTTAATTTTTTAGGTCCACGAACGTTCTCAGATATTCCGGGCTGTATATAGAAGTAACTCTCCGTAATATCTTAATATAATAAAGATTTTGCAATAATTAAGGCACTTGGATGATTGTTTTTAAATAAAATAAATTAATTGTACAAATTAATATTATAAATGCTTAACTATATATGCTTCTTGTTGTTTACGTATATTGTTATGTATCTGCTTGATACTATTGCAATGTTTCATGTAATACATTTCATTAAATAACCATTATTTATTGATTAAAAAAATTATTTAAGATCATGTATTTTTATCAGATGCGAAACAGAAAAATTTTTGCATAACCTATATATATTTCAATGAATTATTATGCATCCATGTGTTCAATAATTTGAAATATACTAATGTGATGGGTTAAGAATTTAAGTAACATTGATAGTTTTAACACTTTATGTAAATTGATTTTGATGTTCGTTCTCTGTTAATTATCATATCCTTATGTAATTAGCTAAAACAGTACTGCATACTATAAAAACTTTGAGAAATGATAATCTGAAAGAAGACTTGACGAATCATTGTGTAATAAATGACTCAACATAAATCCCTATAAGTGACTAAAAGTATTTAGATACTTTTAATTATATTTATATACATAAATACTGGTGAATGTTGACATTTTAACAATAATCTGGTTTTAAGGAAATCACTAACATAGCTTTATTGAAAATTATAACATGAGAAACAGATACTCTAACTAGATTATTTAATTCTTTATTTTATACCAAATTAGGTCTTTATCAATTTTCTGCCTCTTATTGTTAAGAGCACTTCATGCTTCGGTAAAAGGTTGTAAAGTAACAATGATATCTTTCCAATTGAGATTTGGGTATGACATCTGAATAAACTTAAAGGTTAAATGCAAACATTTAGCGTACAATACTTTATGGATTTATATTAAATTGTTAAAACAACTTAACTTGTTGAAGTTTGGGTAGAGTCCGTCGCCTATTGACCAATGTTAATCAATAAAAGGGTTTTTTAAATTACAGTAGTATAATACTAAGATAAATTAACATAGAACACTGTATCTTCCAATACATGATTAAAACATATCATTAAAGTCCACTTTTCCATTTTACACGACAGCAAGATACAAGTTTGGATTATACTTAATTTAAACAATATTTATTACCATTAAATTTTAAGCTTATTGAAATTTTTAGCTTCCCGGAGAGCAATTCCTAAATAGGATAAACAGACGATCTTTTTCTGTGACCTAAAAAAATATTATCTTACAATCATAAGTAAATTGAGATATAAAGACATTTACACACATGTACTGGGATGCAAACTGTCAATATTCTTTAAGTTTTCTTAACTCAAATGGATACGTAAAAAAGAACAATTGGAAATGACTGGATAATCTTTAAAGATCATTACTGAAAAGAAGAACCAACAATTCTATGTCATTTTTATGAATTAATGAACAAGGTTCAAACAGTTTTAATAGTAATTTCTTTTTGTCGGTTACCTTGGAAATTGGAACCATCCCATAAGCTGACCTATTACATCCGCAGAAAATCACCCTTAGGTAGAACAATGTGGCAGGCCACCAAGATAGTGTCAACACCCATACCAATTCATTAATCTCTGAAAGTATATGAAATTGTTTTTAAAAAATCTACAAGGTTTCTATAATGAACATGTACACATTAAATCACTTCAAAATGCTATTACAGGATTCTAAATAATTATTATCTTTTAAATTATTATAGTTTTTTTACAGACATATTATTTGGGGTATTATTATATTACATATTATTGGTACAGCACCTTTGAATGGCTCCTGATAGAAAGGGCGCTTGATTAAATATACATTATTACATCTTGGAAACATTGTTAAATATGACTCAATTATTTTATATGAGATTCTCGTGTTAGTATGTTGATTATTTGTCCAACTTTGAGAGATGTAATAGTCACTGTATAGATACCAAAATTTAAATTAATATAGCTACGGCACAGTTGTGGGTAGACTGCACTTTATATCTCAATTTAACTTATGATTGAAATCCCAGTATAGTCTCTGTCTGTAAGGTGGTTTATTTGATCATCTAGATTATTCCTTTAGTGAGTTGTTCCTCGTGTAGCTAGACTAGTCATTATATACCTCGGATGTGAACAATTGGCAAGACACTGAATATGGTCCAAAGTTGTTATCTTTCATTGTAATTTGGAAAGTGGACTATAAGATTACATACGATGGAGTACAATTATGTATAATTTTAAATCTTTTTATAAACCTAATAAACAAAATATATTATTGAACTAGATCAAATTATAGGATGACTAATATCACTATAGTTACCTAAAGTTTTGTGAAGCTGCTAAATTTTCTTTAACCTTTGTTTATACATACAGAATGGCCAGAACAGAAAAGAAGATGGGAAAATATACACATACTTACAACCTTAGAAGAAGAATCTCTTTAAGAGCAGAACATAAGAAGAGACCAATCTTGGTTTACAAAACCAAGAGATGTAAATATCTAGGTTAGAGCTACTCTGTTTTCTCATGTTATAATTTTGAATGCATTCTATGTTTTTAGCGATTTACCTAAAAAGTGTTATTTTAAAATGTGTTCAACATTCACCAGTTTTATTTAAAATATAATTAAAACTCCAAGGACTTTAGGTTAGTTATAGGGATTTTATTTGGTCTATTTATTTACACAATGCCCATAATCTTTCTTAACTCCTTTCAGTGTATACATTTTCTAAGTGTTAATTATAGATGTAGCCAGATACTTGTTTATAGCTGAATTGACATAAGGATATGAAATAAATTAACAGAGAACAGGAACATGCAAAATTTTCAATGTTTTCTTAACATAGAAGTGTGTAAAACTATCAATGTTGGCTTAAATTCTTCAACGCACACTTCATAGTAACAAATAGTTGATAATCAGAGTAATAATTCAGTGCAAAAATATAATTTGAAAAATTTTTAAAAATTATTCAATTTAAATGATATGCCTACCTTAAGTCTTGGAGTACATGTTTTATATTATTTAAAATTTAAAACGATAATGTTGATAATTTTATTTATATTTTATATCCTTTAGTGAAGAGTGGATAAAATATCATGTATTTTTACTTCGGTTTTTGGGGGAACAGATTGCCTTTTTGTTGTTAAGTTTAAAGTTGTTTCTTAATTTAATTTGGATGTCTGCACTCCAAAAGTTGTCATTTTTGTCTGGAAAAAAAAAAAAAAAAAAAAAAAAAAAAAAAAAAAAAAAAAAAAAAAAAAAAAAAAAAAAAAAAAAAAAAAAAAAAAAAAAAAAAAAAAAAAAAAAAAAAAAAAAAAAAAAAAAAAAAAAAAAAAAAAAAAAAAAAAAAAAAAAAAAAAAAAAAAAAAAAAAAAAAAAAAAAAAAAAAAAAAAAAAAAAAAAAAAAAAAAAAAAAAAAAAAAAAAAAAAAAAAAAAAAAAAAAAAAAAAAAAAAAAAAAAAAAAAAAAAAAAATTAAAAAAGTTAATTCAAACTTGGACAGTAAAATACTTGTATCAAACTTAACAAAAGTTTCCCTGTTTTCGGTTTTTTTTGTATTTTTCTTTTTTTAAAAATTAAAATTAAACCCTTTAAAATATTTACAATTATATTTTATAATTTTTTTTAAAAAAAATTAAAGATTTTTTTAAATTATTGCCCCAGAGATAAAACCGGAACCCCCCCGGGAAAAATATTTTTATTTTAAACGGTTGATAGACATAAATTTTTTTAATTTTTAAAAAATTTTTTTTTAACTTTTGTTTGAAAAAAAGGTCAGTGAAAAGAAGGGCGCTGAAATTTAAATTAAAAAAAAAACATATTCAAAATTTGCAAAAAAAAAGGAAAATTGTGTCCCCCAAAACCCTAATTAAAAATTTTTTCACATAATTTTTATACCTTTACTAAATACTTAAAAAATTTTTTTTAAAAAATGTTTTTCTCTTTTTTTTTAAAATATTTAAAAACTTGGTCTAAAACTTTAATTATTTTATATTTTTTTTCAAATAAGAAAATTTTTTAAAAATTTTTATTAATCGATAAACAATTTTCATAGAGCTCAATAAAGGAAAATTTTTTTTTTTATGATGTAAATTTGTTTTAAATAATTTTCATTGTGAATTATTTTTTTTAAATTAGCCAAAAAAGTTTTAAATTTTTTTTCATGAATTTCTTTTGTTTGTTTCTGTTAAAAAAACCATTCTTATTTAATTATAAAAAAAATTTTTTTTCCGATTTTAAAAAAGGGTTTTTTTTTTTAAAAAATATTCCTTTTATTAATTAAATCTTAATTTTTATTAATAACTGTTGTGTTGAAAAAATAAAAACCCCTAATAAACCGGTAAACATAGAAGAAAATTTTTTGAACAGTACTCCTAGATATTCTCTTGTGGAACAAAATGGTTTCTATTTTGCTAAGGATTCTTTCAAAAAATTGTAGTATTAAATCCAACCTTTTTTGGGGAAATCTTAGTTTTTCCTTTTTAAATTTAGCCCTCCAAAACTAAAAAAATTTGTTTTCCCAAATATTATGGTGATTCTGATTTTTTAGTTCAATTATCCCAAGATTTCCCGGGAATTTAAAATTTAAAATTTTTAATTTTTTTAGGAAGCCTAAATTTTGTATATTTTTTTCCCTTAAAAAAATACCAGGGGAAAAAAAAAATTGGCCTACCTGCCCTTCCCTTGTTCCCCAAAAATTTCCTAGTAGAACGAACATTTTTTAAATATCGGAGTTTATTTTTTACAACAGAGACATATTTAATTTAATTATATTTTAAGAGATTTTATTTATTTGGCTTGTATCGATGAAACAGATAAAGAATGGCACTGGACAGTCACAGTTTGATATCCTTGCCTCTGTGATGGTGGATATTTTGATCTTGTTTCACAGTAGTTTCACCTCAATACCAAAGACCCAACATGTTCTCAGCAGAAACATTCCAATACCTTTCTGGCTAAGGCTGTTACCTCTCAAAAACTCATGAAAAAGTGACACTCCATACTATACGATGTTAGAACTGAAATAACATCATATACAATGTGATTAATTTTTTTTAACTGGATCAACTGATAAATAATACAGCAATCCTATGAAGATTTAGTAAAGTGTAGAATATGTACTGAAAGTGCAGACTTGTGATGACTTAATTGTTATTAAATGTGGTAAAAATCTGATTAAATGAAAAAAATCTGTTGAACTTTTCACAGAAGAATACCTATGATGTTGAATTGTTTTGGTATCTATAAATATGATAAATTACATGGTTTTATGGTATATGGTGTCAAGTGAGATGTAGGTCGTTTCCTGCAAAAATGGTTACTCTTTCCAATTTTCAAATGTTGATAGATAAATATATATATATATATATATACACGATGAGGTTTGTTAGGAATTCCTTTGTAATTAGCCAAATTTATTAGGATTTAGTGATGTTTTCATCATTGTGATACATGTATCAGGTTAATAATGGACAAATTTGTGCCTTTATAGAGTTATTGTGGGCTGTTATTTATTAGTAATCAATCTGTTTATCACAATTACTTTCTCATGAAGGAGGATGTATTTAGAGAGTTGGTATGGGCTGCTGTTGGACACTATCCTTGGTGGCCTGCCATCATTGTTCCTGGACCTAAGGGTGGCATTCTTCCTGCGGATCGTAACAAGTCATGGGTGTTATGGTTTGGTGATCACAAAGTTTCCAAGGTAACCGGACAAAAGAGAAAGTTAACTATTATCAAAACTGTTTTGACATCCTAGTGCTCATCATTATTTGTCATAAAAATAGACATAGAATTGTATGATTCATCTTTCCTTAGTAATGATCTTTTAAATGAATGTATCCAGTCATCTTGCAATTTGTTCTTTTTTACGTGATCTTCCATTTGATGTTTAGGTCTACCTTAATAGAACTTTGACACTTTGCATCCCAGTAATATTCTTATGGATGTGTAAATGTCTAAGTGTGTGTGTGTGTGTCTGTGTGTTGCATTGTTATATTGTTGTAAAAAAATACTTTTAGGTACCGCAGAAGAAGATAGTACCATTTATTCCGATTTATAGGAAGTTTGCCTCTCCTTCAAAGCCTAGAACTTCGCAGTAAGTTTGGAAGAAGTTTTAATGGTAAGATAAATATTAGTTTAAATTATAGTCATAAATGTGCCATTAACTATGATAAGGTTGCTGTCGTATATGAGAGATAATTGAGAATCTTAATGTATGAATGTTTTAATGCATTTCATTGAAGATACAGGTAGTCGTCGACTTATGGCCTTGATTGGTTATGACCAACCATTCATAAGTTGATCTGGTCGTAAGTTGGCCTATGTTATATTTATCTTATGTATATTATACTGTGTAAGTTAAACAAGAACGACTTATATTTATTTAACACTTTGGCTGTGCCCAATAGGTGACAGCCAGGGGTCTCTACCCCAAACTTCAACAAGTTACAAGTTGTTTAACAATTTAATGATAAGTATGACAATATATAGACACGCTCAATATGAGGTCGCCATATGCACTCTAACGTATCATCATCTGAGTTCTTGCCAGAGTCTCAAGTATGGAAAGGAGTTATTGTTATTTCATAATGTCCACCCCCCCCCCAAGCCTGAAGTGCACACACAATAAGAGGGCAAAGAATGCTGATTAAAGTCCGAAAGTCTAATAACAGTGTAAGACACAACATAATATGAGTGCTTGTTCATGTTAGCTAAGGTATTAAAATAATAATATCGATGAACAAGTTTGGGGTTCAAGATAGACTGTCATTAGTCCCATGAGTTGTGTTCATTACATTAAGTATTAATCTAGAATTATGGTAGTATTCTGACCATAATCCAAACACACTCATACTAACTAATTAAACCATTTGGTAGTCTACGTGCCACTTAGGTTGTTTAAGGGTGCGTCCATAACGCGATGTAATAGCCAGTGGCGGTGTGTTGAGCGTGGGCATCGGTGAGTGAGCCAGAGCAGGCACAAGATTTTTTGGTTGTCGTGGAACTAGCATCGGCATAGGTATGGACGAGTTCCTTTGGGTGCTTGGTGTAGCCGGGGTGGCTGCGACATCAGGCATTGACCCGTTGTCCACTGTGGGTGATGGTGACATGAGTGGCATAGGGCTGTCGGTCATATTGCTTTTCGGGGTAGCTGGCCATGGTTGTGCAGAGCTGATCGGTGGTGATGTCTTGATATGTGTGGGTCGAGTCTCGTAGCGGAGGATGAGCCTGTGAAGATCTTCATCAGTTGTATGGTTTGGTGATCGGGAGATCACCAGGATATACTTCCTAATGAATTTTCTGTTCTGGTGTGGTCTGTATCGATCACGCAATACAGGGATTTAGTCTTTCACAGGTCGTCCAAATACTCACGCAGCTGGAGATAATTTAGTGTCCGGGTCAGGGTGTTGCGGTACTGGAGGATTGCACTGAAACGCCCTTGTTGCCCGTGTTGTCTGTGATGAGACGCTTGATGGTCTTCACACCAATCTCTGTCCTACAGTTGCTGTGGGGGAAGGCTACTGATGAGAGTCAGTGGTCTACACCTCATGCAGACAGGAAGAGGCGGGTGGCATTTGCAATGTATTCCAGTGCTCTGTCAGTTGAGATTTCATCGGGGATGCCGTAAGTCTCAAATGAGCATCTCAGGCAATTAATTAGGCCATCTGCTCCACCCGTGGTTCTCTCCCCACTTGACCAGAAGATGGTATATCTTGCTGTAGGCTCAGTGGAATGACAATTCTGTCCTTATAGATGATTACACCATCCGATGTGTGGAGTTGCTCACGAAACCGGTGAAAGGCATGCAAGGCAAGAGGTAGCTCATGGCGAAAGTTTAAGTAAATAAAATTATCTACGTTGTGGCAATGCTATTTTTCGATTCTGTGTATTATACGAAGATAGTACCATTTATTCCGATTTATAGGAAGTTTGCCTCTCCTTCAAAGCCTAGAACTTCGCAGTAAGTTTGGAAGAAGTTTTAATGGTAAGATAAATATTAGTTTAAATTATAGTCATAAATGTGCCATTAACTATGATAAGGTTGCTGTCGTATATGAGAGATAATTGAGAATCTTAATGTATGAATGTTTTAATGCATTTCATTGAAGATACAGGTAGTCGTCGACTTATGGCCTTGATTGGTTATGACCAACCATTCATAAGTTGATCTGGTCGTAAGTTGGCCTATGTTATATTTATCTTATGTATATTATACTGTGTAAGTTAAACAAGAACGACTTATATTTATTTAACGCCTTGGCTGTGCCCAATAGGTGAAAGCCAGGGGTCTCTACCCCAAACTTCAACAAGTTACAAGTTGTTTAACAATTTAATGATAAGTATGACAATATATAGACACGCTCAATATGAGGTCGCCATATGCACTCTAACGTATCATCATCTGAGTTCTTGCCAGAGTCTCAAGTATGGAAAGGAGTTATTGTTATTTCATAATGTCCACCCCCCCCCAAGCCTGAAGTGCACACACAATAAGAGGGCAAAGAATGCTGATTAAAGTCCGAAAGTCTAATAAAAAGTGTAAGACACAACATAATATGAGTGCTTGTTCATGTTAGCTAAGGTATTAAAATAATAATATCGATGAACAAGTTTGGGGTTCAAGATAGACTGTCATTAGTCCCATGAGTTGTGTTCATTACATTAAGTATTAATCTAGAATTATGGTAGTATTCTGACCATAATCCAAACACACTCATACTAACTAATTAAACCATTTGGTAGTCTACGTGCCACTTAGGTTGTTTAAGGGTGCGTCCATAACGCGATGTAATAGCCAGTGGTGGTGTGTTGAGTGTGGGCATCGGTGAGTGAGCCAGAGCAGGCACAAGATTTGTTGGTTGTCGTGGAACTAGCATCGGCATAGGAATGGACGAGTTCCTTTGGGTGCTTGGTGTAGCCGGGGTGGCTGCGACATCAGGCATTGACCCGTTGTCCACTGTGGGTGATGGTGACATGAGTGGCATAGGGCTGTCGGTCATATTGCTTTTCGGGGTAGCTGGCCATGGTTGTGCAGAGCTGATCGGTGGTGATGTCTTGACAGAAACATATTACTATTATAAACTCAATAATTTCTTCCACAACAAATGTACATTGTGATGTCGAGTGTTCTGATTTAAAACCAAATTGGGAATCTGATGAACGAAAAACATATTCCCTTTTATCCCTTATTATTGTATCCAATAACTTAATACACTACTAAGAGCAATAACCCTGTAATTAGTAATAACAGTAAAACATTTCTTAGTTGATTTGGGATTAGGGGTTAATGTTGCCAACAAAATATTATCCGGCAATACACCATGTTTTAACATAGCTGAGAATAATAACGAGATATGCACAGCCATAGAAGGGGAACTATTAATAAGAGCGTCCGACATTAGATTATTTGTGCCATCTGCTTTACTCGCCTTCAATTTAAATAGAGCATTGCTCACATCACTGCTATTAATGGCGTAGTTATAATTACACAAAGGAAAATCACAACCATATTCTCCACCTTTGAAATAAGATTTTTCATTTCCCTGGAGTCATATGATACACTGGTGTATAATTCTTTATAATTACATGCAAATAAGTTACTGATCTGATCGCTTCCATTTACTGAGTCCATACTATTCACCGCTGAAACACCTTTCCACTAATACGTT
>JAODUP010002116.1:0-15000 GCA_025642065.1 Paralvinella palmiformis | reverse complement strand
ATGCAATTTCCTAAATAACTATAGGTTATTTGTCGAGCAGAAAGGCTAAATTGTTCATATCAAAATATATGATTTAATTAGTTGGATGTGATGGAAGGGTAATTACAAATTTCAAATTAAGATGTTGCAGTTATCTATCACTATTTGCATTGGTTTGTAAGTTGTACATTTCGAGTAACGGGTTTAATAGTGATATATCGTTGTGCATAGACACCATGATAAATCAATCATTGTTATGCATATTTAATAATCAACCAGCTAAGATTCAGTGACAGATATTTGGATTTTCTTGATATATAAAAAAAACTACTGATTGCGTAAATCCAGTTATGACAATTAAAATAAATACAATTTCTATTCCGTCTAAAAATATAACATTATTGGTTGCTAGACTGTATGGATTGCCTGGATGTTTATATTCTGGATAATAGTATATGACGGTACATTACAAAAGATTGTTGGGAAAATTAAAGATTTAAATATCAAATAATACGTTATCCTTAAAATGATCTGGACAAATCTTGTAAACTATAAGCTTTTCCTAAATGGGTTCTGAATCAGGGGATGAAGGAGTTCTTTTCAAAAGTAAGTGACATTATCAAATCATCTAGATAAATTAGTCATTTTCGAATGACCTTGAAATCGGCATGCATAAGACATATAATAACAGTCCAGTCTCGAGCTGTATTTTGTAATTATCGATCCGTGTCAAACGTGCTACATTGTTTTCAAAGTAAGGAATGAATACTTTAGAAACAATTGATGACAAATAACAGACTATATATGAACTATAAAAGCTGAAACCGAGATGACCAAGCTGACATATAATTACAACTCTGAGGCTGAACAATGTTTAAAGATATGAAAATACCATTGACATCAAAGAGGAGAACCTGTAAATTCATATAGCCAGTTAGCAAAGTTTGGTCAAATAAGGCAAAAGTAAAACAATGGTACTATACAAATTCTAGTCAATAGTTTGGTAAGTTCACGGCTTTACTATAGCAACATTCTGCTAAATGGACTCTCGAGTAATACCATCCGCAAAGAACAAGGTTTAACAAAAATATAAACAGAACAATTAGGCACGTGTACATATATCACATTCTGGACCTTACATGGCCTAATCCGTACTTATTGTGTTCAATTTAATTGTTTTCGAACAGCTATGAAATTCTTCATGCTGACGAGGTTATTCTCCAACTGTGGAACGCCTGCTCGTTGAACAACCTAGCCTTTGAAGACAGTGACATTTGGGTTATATAGTTGATATAGTATTGCTTTGAAGAAATATACAGCAATTGAAACATTGCTATAAATAGGGCTGCTTAGATAAATAATCTATCTATGCCCTATCAATGCTTTTTTACAGTGGGTAGTATATAAATAACAAATATCGCATTCAAACTACTTATGACGCAGAAGTGTGTATTCTTCTAAGTCCAATCTCATAGACTTTCAGATCAGACATTTTGATTGTTGAAATCAATTTCCTTCTTTCTACATAAGTCGGGGGTAGATCAGACCATTATGGAGTCATAGCCACGACTCTACTAAAACTATTTATTAACTTTCCCTCTTATATGCTATGGAAATCTATCCAATATATATATATATATATATATATATATATATATATATATATATATATATATATATATATATATATATATATATATATATAGGTTTTCGTAGAAGATCATAATCAGAGATTATTTTCATTGAAACCAAAATCTATTCATAAATATATAGAAGTATTAACTAATTAGCAATTTATTGACATCACAGGTAATATATCGGACTTCATGTGTATTCACATTCAAAATACTCTTCTCAAATCTGGGTGAATCATAGACTAACTGGACTAACCTAATACTAACACCAACCTTCAGAGATTAAAGGTTACGTGTACTTGATACATGAATACATACATACATACATACATACATACATACATACATACACACACATATATATATATATATATATATATATATATATATATATATATATATATATTGATATGGCCCGATCAAAACATTTACTTGCCCCATTTGTTTTAATTAATAAAATCTGACATCGAGATACCATAACAAATACCTGATAGACATACAGAAGTGTTGACTAAATTGTTTATTTCTATCGCTTCTATTTACATCTCGGCTGCTTAAAATAAATGGAGCAATAAACACTCTTTGCCTTCTGTATACACTGACCTATTTCAGTGCTGTAATATCATATTTCATATTTACACATTAAGGATGATTTTGAAGTTTTATTTACTCTCTTCACCTAATAACCTATAAGAGTATCTTGGCACTTACATGCATCAACATTCAGGTCATATATAGTAGTAACCAGGGGAGTATCGTAAAATCAAATTTAGTCAATCCCCGATCAAACATTTAAGTTTATTATTGTTCTCTATACAAATAGAAAGATAGAGCTTGCTTTACCGACATTTCTTTGCACGTTGTGTAAGCTTATTTCACTTTAAATGAATTAATACAGGTTTTTTTAAATAATAGTCATCAAACGCTGAATCAAATCAAAGAATCATAAACATACCATAATACACTCAGAGATAAAATACCAGGCAGAATAAATAATTCATATTTATTTCGGAAATTAATTGACTTTATAATTAACGTATCTATACCATAATGAAGTTTACAGTCAGAAATCAGCACATAGTAATGACTGTCATTTAATATTTCGTAATTTATTATTAACTACGATATTCAGATGTACACTGAAATGATATCTTCGACAAACAGTATTTATTACGCAAACAACTTTCCTCAACTTTTTTACTTACAGCTATGCGAGCCTCAACAGACAACGCTTCAAAGATATAACGCAATAAATAAATAAATATATATAACTCATTAATGTGTTCTTTCTATACTGACTCATGACCACAAACAGGGATGAAATTCAACTGGTAACCATATGAAATGTAGCAATGCAACTGGATTGCTGCTCAATTCAGATTTCAGTTCGTGTTTATATGCCGTAATCGCCGCCGTAATCGCCGCCTTTTAAGAAAGACTATCATTTTACGACATATAGAGCCTGCAACCTGTACTCTAGAGGGTCTTTACACCTAGAGAGAGACCAACACATGTCTCTAAGGAGCTGTCAATTGAAGACCGTGTCAGTGACGTGATGATATGATTAAGTAATGTCTTTTGTGTTCTTCACTGTGCTGGATGTCATGTCCTGTTCCTTATATTATGATAGATGGTAGAATGGCTCCGGTCTTTCGTAAGCCCACCACCTACATATCAAGTAACTTGTAGTGGGATTCCAGTATTAACTGAACAAATTGTTTCTACTGCTACCCAGTATAGAAATGTTAGACCTGGTCTTGTGTATTTGTATAACCTTTTTTATTCTTCGTACGAACCTATTAATGTTTATATGAATCTACAAATCAACAATTCACACACACACACATCCACTCGCGAACACACACATGATCACACACACACATGCACACCCACACGCCCACACATGCGCACACGTGCACGCACACACAAATATGCACACACGTACATATACACAGACAACACACATATAACACTAGATATGTCAATTAACCACATTAATGTATTTACGCAATCTGGATTGCTTCTATTATTTGATGTGTCACTTTTTATCACTTTGTTTTTCCAATAAGTCATAAGGCAAATTATTACCCAAGAAATAATTTACTCTTGATATTTCTTAATTATAACACAATATCATTTCGATTCTATGATAACTGTTGTAGATTCCAATCGAAATTTGTCAAAGGATATTGACAAAAAGATGTCTATTGTGGGCAAATCTCTATAGCAGTCATTAATGCACTGCTAGCTTCCAGGTTAAGGTTTGACTTTATATCACACCTCTTGTTTCCCAAGGACGTGTTCTAGATGAGACATATAGCCATAGGTCAATAAACCTACACATCGAAAAATCAATCAATATGTATTACCTATTATCGAGTTGTCAATTAGTAGAATACACAAAGGATAACGTTTTCATATTTGGTGAATAAGTCAATATTCATCAATATACTTGGATGCTGGAGAAACGTGTAAACAATATTTGTAATTAGATGCTACAAGTTATAATAACAAACAAATCCCTTCAGCTAGATATATAGGTGAACGAGTGCTTTGTTTAGCGTTGGCTGCTCTAAAGATAACTGATTGGTGACTCCTCGGGGGAATGAGTTGATCAACAGACTGATTAAACCACACGTACGAGTTGCTTACTGCAAATTATAGTGTCAAATGGTACTTGTTTCTTTTGTATGTGCTTCTGCTTTCTGTACGTAGCCTATGTACAACAACAGCCTGGTAGACTTGACACATATGCCCACAATCTGCAGAATACGCTTGACTCACGCACCCAAGCACATACACATACATAAACAAACACACTTTATTATTATACCGAAGAAACCAATAAAAGAGTTATTTATACTTGTTTGAGTGGAGTAGCATGTGATCGAGAATCCTGTCAACAGAGTCACCTAATAGACAGGCTATGTTTTATGTTTCATTTAAGCTCGTTATCTTTTGAAGGGATTAGACACATTTAGCTTATCATCTATCCCAGACTAGAAACATCTACATTTCTACATTTTCAAACATTTTTAGAGATGCAAAACTCATCTCAAATTCCGCAATTGTCTCATTTCAGCAAACAGGATTACTATTTACCGAACTTTATCGTCATGTGTACCTATGTTCTCCATAGATCGACATGAGTTTATATCGTAACGGATGACATTTGATGAATCTACGGTACCTTTATCTCCGTACTCCTTACCCAATCAATCACACTGATTAATTTTGATGAGGAACGTCCATTACAAACAAGGAATATTTAAATATGTCAGCACATGTGATGACTAGATGTTTAGTCTTTTTGATCAAGAAAAACATCATTTAGTAATAAAAACCTTTTTCTAACCCGGCCGAGCTAGTTATGATATTTAGGAGTCTTCCTCGTGCAAACTTCAGGATTTAACTAAGTGATGAATAAACATGATTTCACATAATTTATATATTCAACACTTTATAATACAACGATATCATCTGTTGATGCTGCTCGCTAAATAAATAATGCATCACCTTAGAAATCTAGTCCACAAACTAATATATTTTACATTAGTAAATGTGTATCAGGCTAAATCAACTTGTCAGAGAAATACATAATTATTTGTCAATATTTTACCTTGAAACAAGAGCCTATGTCCGACAATATACCGAAATGATCTTTTGTCACAAAGAGCTTTTCAATATAATCATGGTACACATTTTATAGTACGATATGTCACTTGAGCGGATATCAACTAACAAGGATAATATTTATTTTGTAATATGCAACAACATACTGGCAAAACTCATTACCATTTAAAAGTAATTAATTCATGTTGTCACATGCCAGATCTCATGTATGTTTTGTATGAAGTCACTAATATTTATTATCATCCATACTTCCCATATTTCATGTGTCGGTTGGTTGATTATATCATAATAAATACAAATACAACGTTTTACAATATACTAAAGAAGCGATAATTAAGTAAATACAAGCAATATATAGGGTGCTTGATTAAGGAAAGTGTTCACTTAAGTAGTAGGAAACGGCGAACAAATTTAAAAAAAAATGACCTTAGAGTAACAATGCCAATAACAAATTACGAAAATATGTAAAGATGAGATATCGTTTGGAGCATACAATTATCACAAGCAGCGTGCATGTTTCATATTATGCAACTTGAATTCAGTTAGATATCTTATCTTGGCAATATGTTCTGGATGCATCTACCATTGTACAACTCTCTAGTGTCAGTACTCGAACACGCAAATGTGCGTGTAAGTCCAAAGCACAGTAAAAGGTCGTTTCTCATTAACTCGACACAATAATGGCACTGTGCCAATGATCTTGATTCAACATTTCCTGGTGTTCATATTTATTATGTATTTCAAAACGGTGAGTGTTTTTGTGGGGGGGGGGTTGTTGATAAATGTCGGATTAAGAGGTTCATTAAAATGTGATTGATTTCACTGATTTTCCCAGTAATCAGGTTTTAAATGTGGTTATCAAATGTTTCTCCACGCATAAAAGCCTACTCTCGTATACAGACCGCTTTCTGTATGTGACAAATGTGTCACGCCCACACAGAAGCGGTTGTATGTAGGCTATTAAGAGAAAGCGGGTACACATATAAACAATTCAATTTGACAGCACTCGTATGAATGGTTTAATGATAAGCTACATTTCAGAACATTTCGACCCCACAGATAGATGGTGTTCTCAGCTTCATTTTGGGTTCGAATAGCTAAACATATCCTGGTTTATCAACCTCACTGCTAGGTCCGCAAATTGTTGTTTGACCAAGGTGAATAGGTACTTTTTTGTAGGTCCTTGACACGTCAATCAACACAACAATGTTAATTTGAACATGCGAAAACATTATGCTGTGTACACTGCATACATATGGATCCAGTGAAATGACCGAACAGAGCAATAATAATGCACAATGGATTATTACTGGATAGTTATACCTTAGTTAACTTTTATTCACCTCTAATTTAACCTCCCTTAGTATAAGTAATTATGTGTGGTGCGGTCTATGTTAAAGTACACTGGATTTCAGGTAGATCGCTGATACAAGGAATGACACGTAGGAATAATAATAGTAGTGCACTCAACAGTTTTCCATATGATTGTAACATATTACTTACAGTCTAATACCCAAAAGAATTTGTTTTCCGGAGTAGTAAATGCTTCAATGGCTGAAAACTATCAATGATTTATAGAAGGTCATTTCATACGACCGAACAAGGTCAATAATACATATTCTACAGCATATATAGCATATTTGATTCCCTACAACATGTTATAGTAATGACATAACTTGCTTACCTTAGTGGAACGAAGAATGTGGGTACTATTAGGCCTGATTTCCGGCACATTCAATAATAATAATAATAATAATAATAATAATAATAATAATAATAATAATAATAATAATAATACACGGGTTGGGCAAACTCATAGTCCAGTTATAATGCAAATTCCATCAACAAATGATCGGATGGAGTGGAAACTTAGGAAACTTAGGAAGGATAAATAAGTCTGAAAAGGTGAATTTTTAAATGGTGACGGAAAGGTATTTTATGATACGTATATGGTGGCACTAGCTCAGAGCATGAACACTTAAACATCCTTTATAACGTTTGCTTAAATCCATACGTTTATACGAACCTAGATATATACAAATGTACACCCCAACACAATCAAACACAGATTAAAAGATATAGGAAAATGAAGATTAAGTGTAAATTAATTATCTCAAAAACATAATAAGTTCGGTTTATGAAAATATTAGAGTAATATATTTTCAAACTAATTTGGTAAAATTCTTGTGAACGATTAATATCATTTTCAAAATAATTTCAAATAATAAAATAGGTGAATAGATGGAGAAAATTATAAAGGTGAAAGTTAAATTGATGAATGAAGAAATAGAAAAACATCGGTAAAGATGATTATGGCTGTATGCATTGATCCTTTTTGTACGTATATTCATGGGTGGATGGATGTACCAATGTACATTATACCAATAAGTGGAGATGGCTGTCCATTGGGAGTTCTCAGGAAAGAAAGATTAATAAATAATGCCATTGTCTACCTACACATATCAGACGTGCGTGTCAGAGAAAGCGTGATGATTTGTATGGAGGCTGCATTAATAAGTTAGAAGAACACCTAAAGAAACCTTCTGTTAGATAGTAAAGGTGGGACACCTGAAGGTTAATTAAGTGGTGAATCAGCTAGAAACATGTGTGCACTTGGAGACATAATGTCATGAAGTGAGAAGGTCGAAGCATGTCTATGTTCAGCAATGTATGTATGCTATTTGGATATCGTGTCTAAAGAGTAAGACTTTCAGACAATAGTTAATGATTATATGAGATATTTATGGTTGATGTATTATTACGTTTTTTATCATGTCATAAACTGTGGGAGATTTACGAGAGATGTCACCGTAAATTTGTTATCTAAACAGTCACTTAAAATGAACGTTTTCTCGCAGATTATAGTTGTTTATAATGAGATAGAAGACGGTGTAAAACAGACTTTTATATTATTTACGAGAGTTGCTGATTTTGCTGAACAAATCTACAATTCTTCTATTGATTCCAGAATACAATGACCATTGATTCAACAAAAGAACAAGTCCTTTTTATTAAGGGTCCTTGATAAAGGGAGAAAATATGTTTTGTACGTTGCTGAATTTTGGAATAAGTTATACACCGATGAAAGGACAACATTTGCCATAATACCTATTGCTTATTTATCATATTTTAATTTAATATATTGGTAAGTTGGACAATATATTTATTGACTCGCCATATCAGTTCTAAACATTGTGCAGCCATTAAAACTACCAGAAATATAAAAAGCGATGTGGCTTTATTTATCAGTTAATAATCACTTATCCATTTTTGGTTATTAGTAGATGTAGATGACACATACCCGGTCAATTGTAGAGGCTTACTTTAGAATGGTGGGTGGACTATTCAGAGCTCTAAAACGAATAGTGCATAAGGTGTATCAGGTGGTATATAAAAGTTGTGCAACTGTGAATAGATAAGCAAGATAGTTGTATTCATGCTAAATCTCATTAGCACGAATATAATTGTTTAGGACTCTAGCACTATCTAGCTCAATCATTTGCTAAAATAATTATTGAATAAATTAATACTTAATATTTTTCTAAAACCATATTAGTGTAGTTGTTAACAATATGTGATTCTCTTCAAGTGATTTCCAGTTTATCGCGAGAGCAGCTGGGATAATTGATTAAATAAATTTACTAGGGTTTTGTTTTCAAAGGAAGTGGTTTATTAAGAAAAGTATTCGTGTATAGGAAATGAGCTTTATTATAAAGGGGACTTCAAAATACTGTAGGATAATGAAGGTATCGTATGATTAAGATGTGTGTCGCATTTGATGAAAGATAATAAATGTGTGTGCGCGAGTATGTGTGCATGTGTATGTGTGTCTTCATATATTTCCACCTCCCTTGATGTACTTAAACTAGTGCTTTTTTTCACACAGTAGCACATTTAACAGTGGTAACATATATAATATTTGTATCCATATAAACAACTCTAGCCATTACTTATATTTTACCGATACTGAACTAGAGTAACCATAAATCTGATGCTTTTCAAGTTGTTCCTCGTCAATGATACACTTAGCGCAATAACATCCATATACTTATCCATTTAACGATTGATGAATGTTGTCAGGATAATATCAAGAAACCGAGTACTGGGATACGATGTTAGTCAATAGAGACTTAAGTACATTAACTATTCTAGTCATCGGTAGAGTTTAAATTAAAAATTAGTCTTGTCTAGTATTGTATTTAATGTACACTAATCAAATATTGGATGATCCTTAAATACAGTTAAACACTTTTGTAGCACTGTTACTACTGTTTGTGACATAAAAGTGGTGTTTACATGTTGAGGTGCAATTTGCTTACATGTCTAGAATTCATTCATTAAGTAAATAACTGTAAAATACATTTGTGGAATCACAATTTAGAAATAATATTTATATTTTATGTTTGTGAGATGTCGCCTCATTTGCTTAGAAGAAAGGGCGAAGTATTCGCCTTTATGTTATGAGTACAATACTGACAATGTTTAACATTATGATATTGCTATCTACACGTAATCAGAGACACAGAGCTACAAACCTCCAGGTAAAAATACGAATTCAACCACTATACACGTGTTTGTGGGAACATGATCTGTGTGTCTTGTGTTTATATATATATATATATATATATATATATATATATATATATATATATAAATATATATATGTGTATGTTTATATATGTTTATGTTTGTCTCGAATGTAATCAGCGCCGTCAAAATTATACCGCGCACTATATTCCCTACAAAACCTTAAAAGAAGTACTAATATTGTTAATGTAAGAGGTGAAGGCTATTTTTTCCAGACTTTTAATTTCATTAATATATTAAAATTAATGTTTAATATTATATAACGTTATTCTATTGATACCTTAATATTGGATGAAACTAACTTACTATTCTTGTCATTGTTACTTGGTCCTGATTAAGTAACACTATTAAACGATTGTAAATATATGTCGATTGGTCATTACATGGTTTGAGATGATACTGTACTGTACTTAAACATAATCCAATTTTGACAAAGGCATTTCTTAGATAATAATTTCCAAAATAACAGAGAGAGAGAGAGAGAGAGAGAGAGAGATGAGTGTGTGTGTGTGTGTGTGTGTGTGTGTGTGTGTGTGTGTGTGTGTGTGTGTGTGTGTGTGTGTGTGTGTATTGTATGGTATGTATTACTACATCCATATATACATTAATAGATGCACCTGAAAAATTTAAACAGATACACAGACTAGGCCTATGACTTGTATACTTGTAATTGGAGGCAGTGGGGACGATTAATTTTAACTCTGACCTAGATTAGTTAATGCTGTAACAGAGCATGTTACAACATGACATGCGGGTGTCGAGAAACTGAACCAATTCCACCATGGTTGATGTTACAAAGAACATGACGTGACATTCAGCACCGTGAATATCACAGAAGACATTAACTAATTATGTTGACATGTTAGTAACACCGTCACAGTTTTACAGCACCTCAGAGACTTTGATTAGGTTAGTTTCAGGTGTGAGAGATACAATAAGTGTTAATATCCTACTGTCGTACAATGCTTGTCACGCTTAAAAGACGGGGGCTTATGGCATATGAATACGAGCTGAGAGACAGCTGTTGTGCTGTCGGATGACATTTGTCATCTAGTGAATGACGTTGCTAACCAATCGCATTGTTATATCTGAAATAATTAACGGTTGTTTGTAACATGTCAGTTTGTCTTCATATGTCAGTATTCAGAACTCGTCTTAATGATTTATTTTATAATGGACTTCTTATTTATGATTTGAACAATGTCATCTATGGCTTATGTTGGGCTAACAGCTGTTTTAAACGACATAAAGGCAAGAGAAGAAGACATCTTACAATTGATCTTTTCACAATTGTTCATGTACTTCCAACATTAACTTTGTTGGCAGCTACGACGATGTATAGAACACTTGGCAATTGATAATAGACAACCATAGATCAAGGGATAGAGAAGGATCCTTCAGAAATGTTGTCGGTCCTGCCTCAACGGCAGTAAGGTCACGGGACACAAGAGCAATTTGTTTTTTGTTATCAGGATAGATGGTAACGATTATATGGATACCAGGATAAAACCTGAATACGACTGACTATACCTGATATACTGTAGTTCCCTAACTACCATTGAGTCAGAGGATACAGCTACTCCCTCTGGTGGTGTCAAGAACATCCAAAGTTTCTATCTCCATGTTATTTCGTAATCACAGCTCAATGTTGGTTTCGCTATTGCCCACTCTACCAGTTGGGAGTTAATCATGCGAACGATATTTCGGTTCCATTAGAACTCTCAAACCACGAACCCGGACAGCTTTATCTGATTGATAAGAAGTTCAATGGGCTGGACACTACATTAAAAGCCCAGAACCACTATTCTTTTTCTAAACGTTGTATATATACACTAGAGCCCTGCACGGTTTGGGTTAAACCGTACGGGTCAACATAACCCATATCCGTGGGTCGGGTTGGGCGAGTTGAACTTTTTCTTCGGGCCACAGTTTGGGTTTGGGTTTAAGGCTAGTGGATTGGGTTAAGTTCGGGTTGTTGTCTTGTGGGATGGGTTGGGTTCGGATTGTTTTCATTTGGGTTGGGTTGTGTATGGGTTTTTAAATCCAAAATATATGCTCAGCATTATTCAGCTTATGCAATACGAATACCATACATTGCCATCCCGCTATTACCACCTCACACTGACAGTGACATTTTTTTCTGGTAATCTGTGAAGGTCAATATGAGGAGATCATGAGGGTGTTGATAATACTATTAGCGAGAGATTAAATAAAGTGAAAATTGGGGTTAATAAATGTTCAAAAGCCAAGTCCCAAGGCTGACCGTCGAATATGCCCCACTCTAATACCATCCAGCAAAAAGCCAACTCTCAACCAAAGTGAGGTTATACTGTATATATTATATATATATATATATATATATGTATATATATATATATATATATATATATGATCACCCGACACAGAATTGGTCCAGTTTATATGGAGCTAATAGTCTATCTGTAGTTTGAACAGTTCAAAAGGAACCTGTTATCATAGCAGTAGGTGGTTAATGTCTGGGACTCTTTAGGAAGAGGTACTGTGTTGTTATAGCTGTTAATTAGTAAGTAGTTTGACTACTTATATATATTTACCTGTACTCCTAATCGTTGTGTTAAGGTGCTATCAAGCAGTGCATATCTTCGTATATAACATATGACAAAAACTAAATAATCTTTCCGTACTGTTTCTCTTTGAGTGGTTGGGGAGAGGTTTTCTCAACCACTACAACATAGAGGCTGTGCTGAATAAGCGATATATAAGTCAGTGACAATGCCTTCTTTCATTGCTGATACATGCTGCGGGACATTAGTTACTATTATATATTAATAGATAATGTGTTTTATTTAAGACATTTTTTGTATTATAACTGATTGGAGATATTCTTATGTTTTGAACAGACGTGATTTTATTTCAACTATTGCTACTGATAACCACTTTGAAATCGTCTAATGTAAATACGTCCTATATATGAATAGTGCTATCCATAATACTAAATAGTCCCTATATATCATACTATTGGATGTTATTATAAAGATGTGAATAAGTTACAATGGAAAAGTTGATTTCGTTTTTCAATAAATTATCTTAATAACAAGAATTTTGTATGTTTCGTGTTCAGACTCCATTCTTGTGAGTTGGATTGCGAACGGGTTACAGTCTTGAAAGTTGGGTTGCGCACGGGTTCAATATAATTTTAAGTATGGGTTCTCGGGTTAGGTTCGGGTGGAGATTTGTGGATTTGGGTTGGGTGTGAGATGAGTAGTTGCGGGTTAGGTCGGGTTCAGTTTTCCAACCTGTGCAGGACTCTAATACACACACACACTCACACATATACACACATACATACACACATACACCACAAACACACACACACACACACACACACACACACATATATATATATATATATATATATATATATATGACATATTAAGTCATTAATCATGCGCTATGTGGCATCTGGTATGATGACTTTCTGCTATGTCTTTGGTTTATGATTGAGAACAACATCAGTGTTTACAAATTACTGCCAACTGAACTAATAAGAAACATTACAGCAGATCTATAATATACAAATATATTTTTAAATCCCTGTAACCAGGCCAACTAAGTGGTGTGTACATTTATGTGTTCATTGAGTTTATTCTAATGTGACTAATTTAACATATAATAAGGACGCCTATTGCTGTATCAAGAACATGAATTATGTATTATTTTGTTAAGCATTTACTAATGAAATTTGAAATAAAACTCATATGTTTGGTTTCTTCAATATTGCTTACTACCTTTCTGTTCTATATTTTATATTATGATTAAAGTTTTAATTCAGCCTCAGATAAACAACTTAAACTTATGGCTTAAACTAATCGATCCATCTGAGATTTATGTTATATTTACATCTTATATTATCAATTAATTACTACTGAATTAATATTCACACATCACTGAAGTTTTGTGAAATTTGTATTATTTAATTTTCCAAAATGTGAGATTCATTGAATTGTTCGATGGCATTTAAAATAATACTAGATTAACATATAAACAATTAAGAGAAAATAGCAGTTGGAAGTTTTGCTATTCAAATAGATAATAAACATTTAAAGCAAACGAATAAACATGGAACTAATAGTTTATATTGCAGATCTGAATATTTCCATGTCATTAGTACCACATCCAGCCTGAAATAAATATCAGGCAGTTGATTCTTCTTGGTCCCATATCTCTTGTGTATTTACATATTTATTATAGTATACACTTTATGTATGACCAACAATTATTACAAAGTTCAGTAGAAATAATATTAACCTTAATAAACATATTAGATGCTAAATAATCATTTGCTATTATTCAGGAGTTGGCGAACTATTATATCTAAAAACATCCACTTTCTCGGGGTTTTTTCCTGGCTCACCATTAATTCCAGAAGTGCTGCTTTATCGGTTTAATAATTCAAACTAAGTTAAGGTTTTAAAATACATTTTTACATAATTGACAAAGTTAGACTGAGATAATACTGATATTTAGTTAAAACATTGTTGAGAGTTAGTTGTATGCTAATAGATATGTTGTTTTGCCTAATTTAATCATTCATATTCGTTTATATGATTCTAGGGTTTCGCCTACAATTCAGAAGCGAGCACGTGCACGCGCACATATATATACACGCACATACAGACACACACACACACACATATACAAATGTACATACATGCAAACGCAAATAGTGACAGAGTGTGTCTATGTGTGTATGTGTGTGTGTATGTGTGCGCGCATGAATGCATGCATGCGTGCGTATGCACGTACGTGCATGCGTGCGTGAGTGAGCGACGGGAGAGAGAGGGAAAGTTATCATTTATTCAATAATACTAATTAATACCAGTTGTTAATCAAATATTTCACGGATAGTTCTGCCCCATTTTTCATGTGGAGAATAGGACTAGCTGTCAGCCTATGATGCTATTTAGCCATGTTAAATATATGCTCCTGACGTGTTGTCTTAATGGTGTCAGGATATACAAGAAGGCAATCACTGACAATATGACCTATGTAACTAATCAAGGAAAATAGCAACACTAATCTTTATTTTCGGATCTTAGGATAGGAGAATGTAATTTCTTAATTAATTATAGGTTGAGTATAGGTTGGAACTGAATATTTGTTTAAAACGAAAGTTGTTTGTCAAGGA
>JAODUP010002118.1:0-16833 GCA_025642065.1 Paralvinella palmiformis | reverse complement strand
ATGATGGATACTTTGTCAGATATCTGTCCACCAACCTTGATACATTGTTGTCGATCTGATATATACTGTTCAAACCAATCATGTGCTATGCCACTAATACCGTGGTTATTAATTTTCATAAGTAATATTTCATGGTTTATCAGATCTAATGCCATTGAAAGATCACACAATACAGCTAGTATGAATTCCGGATCAGGCCTGGACATAGATGTTGAGCACTAATTTAGAAGATGAATAAAATGGTGAATTCTGGAATGTTTGGGGCCGGAATCCGTATTGGTGTTTATAAAGAATAGCTTCGGATATTCGGAATTTCAAATGCAATTTATTCAAGTAATTTGTCAAAGAGAGGTAACAGGATAACAGGTATATCATTTTTTAGATTGCAGAGATCAGATGATTTATGGATGGGAATGACTTTTCTATTTGCTATTTTCATTTATCGCGGTACGATTCCTGTTGCTAAAGATTGATTTATAATATAGGTAATATGTTCTAGGATGTCATTAATTGTTTCTTCCAGTAATATATTTGATATGTGGTCGTGACTTGAACTCAATTTAGACTTTAGCTTTTAGTAAAATTTAAAACTTCAGATGGGGTTACAGGACCGAAAGAGATGCTGTGAGTTTGCGGCATGTATGAAGAGAAACATTTACTTGACAAGGGAGCGTTATGACTCGTCTGTATTCCGATGTTAGAGAAATAATTATTACAACATTCTGCTATTTGTACCCTATCAGCTATAGATTTATTATGAATGGAAAACGTGTCAAGACTGGATTTGTCATTGATCTTACCTAAAGTTTCTTTAAGTATCGACCAATTGTTTTTAGAATTAGTTTGTTTCTCATCAAGGGCAGTTCGATAGTATAAGGTTTTGATTATACAACTTATTATAATATTTATATTTTAGAATATTATCTTCTGTTGGGTTATGTAGTTTTACTGAAAATAACCTAGATTTGTTTATGGATGATGTTAACAGTCCTGAAGAAAACCATGGTTCTCGTTTTACCTATTTCGGGATAATTGTCATTGTGCGGAGAGGAAACGATTATTAGATGCTGTTAAATACTTATCTAAGAATGTATCATATGCTATGTTTGGACATTCAAGATTTAACAAATATCTTTAAAAACAGATCTTTTAACATATTCCTAAATTTATTATATTTTCCAGATTAAATTATCTATGGCTAGGGCAGGTTTGCTGCGGTGCTTAGATTTTGCTTCTTATATACAAAATATACCAAAATGATCAGCCACATCATTGATAATGATAGCTGAATGATACGATAATGTTATGAGATTGCTATTCATGTGATCTATAAAAGTAGCTGACAATGTGGTAACACTAGTTGGCTTAGAACTAACAGGTATAAACCCATGAGAAAGAAATCCACCCAAGAAAAAATGTTTGTTTTTGCATGTGATTCGAAACGAAGAAGATCTACATTGTAGTCTCACATTAACATGCATTTTAAAGTGTTCTTATTCTGGACGATCACCTTAGTGTCCTCTTTGTTAGAAGAGAAAATGTCGATGTTAGCATCTGGCTGGGTATTTGGTCTGTAGCTGACCCCAACAATAACATTCGTTTCCGTTTCATTGACAATTTTAATAAAACAGACTCAACAATATGTGGGCCTAAAGACACTAATGTCTTCGCGTATAATCTAATTCAGTGTTTCAACGCCACCTCTAGGACCGTCTTCCCGACAACAC
This sequence comes from Paralvinella palmiformis, assembly GCA_025642065.1. NCBI lineage: Eukaryota > Metazoa > Annelida > Polychaeta > Terebellida > Alvinellidae > Paralvinella > Paralvinella palmiformis. The sequence goes on along the minus strand of JAODUP010002118.1, from coordinate 15,106 downwards.
CAACTCAGACTATGATAACCAGGAATACTAGGTCGCGAATCATGCGAACATTTGTTCGCTTCACTTATCACAATGAGATCAAAGGAGAATGAATCACAACGTATATTGCATATCAAAGTGGTTCCCAATTTGCGGATAGTTATTGATAATTCAAAAGAAAGAATACTAATATATGTTTCATGTTTACGGTTTGAATGTGGAATTCATTTCGTTCATAATATATACAAGAACAAGTTCCAAACTGAAACGGAGACTCCCTATCTATGACACTATGAAGGACCTCGCATTATACGTAAGTGGTTGATTATAATAGAAGAGCGGTCTATTTCCACCAGATCAAATCTCAAACTCAACAGGTATTACATATGCCACATATAATAATTAACATGTAAGTTATTTATGCATGAAATGATAATCTAGAGATTAACTGAGTAAATATTTAACTTTTTCAATTCATTTTTTAGTTAAATCTATCAACTTTTTCAATTCATTTTTAGTTAAATCTATCAGCTATTTAGAATAGTTCTTCATATATTTACAAACCTGGTTTTTAGTATAAATGTTATGCTTATTTTAATTTATATATAACTTACATTATATAACAAATAATTATGTTACACACAAGCCATATCAATATTTTGGTCAGGAATCAAGAATGACTTAAATTAATATTGGGTGATTGTGGATTATACATGCAGCTCGAAATAACAATTTGGTAATGAAGAATTCTAATACATTTTGTACCTGACATTTGTTACTCATTTACTTTAGATGGCAAAATAAACTTACTGTTTCACATAATTGTTCTATATACTAGTTTACGTAATTTTTTTTGTTAATTCTTATAGAGAATCATGGATGACATATCTCTTACTTCATTATTGTTTAGACATTAAATTTGATTTAAATGCCAAAATAAATTAGCATGAAAGCTACTTTTTTTAAATGGAAGATAATAGGGTTATTATAGTTAGCTGAACTTCGATGTTTACACCCAAATCGTTCACACTTTCTGCATAGTTTAATATTTAGTTCCACAAATATTTATCGTTCAAATTTTCACACTACTCACTTCAAACAGAAGCCATGAATATATCTGTGAGTTTTCATGTCATTCAATTTGAGCTTCTCACATATATGCACACATATAAACAATCACCTCTCAATCTTGGTCACTCTAATTGGCCTTTTCATTCCGTGTTTCAACTTAGCCACTTAGTAGATTGGAAACTATTCCAAATATGCTACTCTGAATGTGAGTACGGGTTACCTAGAAACCAAAACACGACACTAATAATTGATAAAAATTTGTAATACTGTAAATAAATGGCAATTGGCAGTAAATTTATTATCTCCAATCAGAAACCTGAGATAGCAAATTTAATTGTTTTTTTCTGCTATATAATCCACAAAATGGACAATTGTAAAAAAATGTGATGACTTGTACTACTAATAATGATATAACTTAGAAGGAGAACGATACGTTTGTTTCCAAATATTCGAGAGTGAGCTATGATTTTGGCAATATCTTGGTCAGTAAGATATTGCCTAAATTGTTCCTGCTCTCCATTTGTTCTCACATTTCCTCTTTTACATATAGCTGTTAATTGTGTATATTAGATATTATAGATAAATAGTTATACACATTATATATATATATATATATATATATATATATATATATGCTGATAAAATGGAAATTTTCGGACTGACTACATAACTCAATCTGTTTAAATAGTTAAATACATATATTCTATTCTTCAAAGATAGAAAGTGTAATTTGTTATAACACAATTTTCTTGCAGTCGCCTATTAGCTGAGCTGATAAGGCAGCTATCAAAAAGAATTATAAAGAAGCAACGGATACCTCAAAAACAGATATATTAATTATAGATCACATGTACCTCAAGAAAGTTAAATGTATTGTTTCCATGAAAACACATCCACTTCATACGTATTTCTCTCATGATATCACGAACAAGCCTAACAATATATATATATATATATATATATATATATGTGTGTGTGTGTGTGTGTGTGTGTGTGTGTGTGTGTATGTGTGTGTGTATTTACGTTGAAGCTCTCAGAGATCGATTCATTTTATATTAAACCCCTAAAAAGTACTTGCTGTATAACTAATATTATACATATCACCAGATCATTCAGTCAATATATAAACATATACTTGGATGAACACATAGTATATAAGATACTCAGCTACAACTACTATATGAGTTGTGCACAAACTGAGCACTGCCAACTGTTGATGGGCTAAAACACGTACAAGTCCTTGGGGAGCATACATGTTGTGTACCTATTGCACAGATAAAGATATTTTCTAACAAGCCATTCTGTACATACACTTCATAAATAAGTATCCTCATCGTTTACTGTTTACTCATCCTCTTCAAGTGTATTAAGTAGTTCAACTTTGTCCTGTCTTAGCAGTCCATTTTGATAAGGCTAACAATGTTATAAACATACGTTGTGCAACTCGTCACAAAAGAACAACTCAGTTGAAGATCGGATAATGCATGATGAAAAAAGATGCTAAGTAGGATATTGCCTTAGTATTGCGTATACATTAACAGAAGGATGACGCTTCGTAAATGTTTATTATTTCAAGTAGGATTCATGATGACGCATTTGTGGGTTTGTTGTAAGTCAATAATTTTGTCGATTTTTTTAAATTTGTGCATTTGCTGTCTTCGTATTATTTCGGGTGCAAAATGGATCAACACAGTTAAGAGTGCAGATAATGTGAGATAATGAGAGAGGTAAATAGATGAATAACAAGTTATTTTTTATTATATCTTCTAGATTCTAAACTTTTTGGACCAGGGATGATAAAAAGAGAGCCATCAACTTCCGCGGAAATTGTTTGGAGTTCGACGGATATCTTTAACAAAACTCAAACCGGAGCACATTATTTAATATATCAGGGATATCCACATGACGTTGGAAATCAACCAATTATTGGTTTACTTGGTGGAACAGGAGAAGATTTGCCACAATGTGTGATACACAACCCATCATTGTCATGTATCACTGAAGAACACCGAGTTGGGTTTAATATAACAGACATCACATCCCGAAATGCTAGCAGATACAGTATCAGGATCAGATATTTACCTAGTGGTGATGAAAGAGTTGATTATAATGCCGTGCTCTATGTTTATGGTTATTATGATAATAATTACTATTATTATTGCTAGTGTTGTTATTAATATAAATATAAATTATTATTATTATTATTATTATTATTATTATTATTACAAATTAGTATATACCGAATAATCAGAAGCTTAACTGTTATGTACAATTAGAAATCATACATATCTGTAATAAACCTGTTCACCTTTACAAAATTTTTTTATCTGATTTCAATATCACATTACCCAAAAACGGAAGATTAACTTCTCTTAAAAAAAAAGAGATGAAATATATTAGAAGACATTGTAATAGAAAAAATAAGATATACGCATCACACAGAAATTCCATTTTGATGTCTTATTTCAGCAAAACCAACTCAACCAAACATCACGGGCAATAATCCTGTACTAGAAGGAGAAGACTTGACTTTGGCATGCCACTCAAATTCATTATCATTACCTGAGGATTTCCGCCTTAATGAATCTATCATAGAATATACTTGGTCTGGAGCCTACAATGGAAGAGGGGAAAATATCACATTAACCAATCTCACTAAATACGATGATGGTAAAATAGTAACGTGTACTGCTAAAGACCAAGGTGCTTGTGACAAACAGGCAGTTGCTGATAGTGCTTCTTTGAAAGTAAACTGTAAGTCAGTGGAATATTTTACCCTGTTTTTTTTATCGTTGGAATATTGTTTTCATGGAATATTTGTGCATGTGGTTGGCCGACTAGATTAAACCAGGTCTGAGAGTTATGATATGAACCGAAATATGAAAATTGGAATTTGATCCATCGTAATGAGAGATATGTGGTGATATAGGCTACTAGATCGAACACGTAGACTTTACGGCATCACAGGGTATGAACTCCACTTATGAGAAAAGATGAAACACTATACCCCAGCTTATGGTTTGCAACTCCATTCCCTCCCTCTGTCTGTCTGTCTGTCTGTCTGTCTGTCTGTTTGTTTCTTTCTTTCTCTCTCTCTCTCCCACCCCACTCTCTCTCTCTCTTTCTCTATCTATCTGTCTCTCTCTCTTCCTCTCTCTCCACCCCATGCCTTTTCCCTTTGTATGTGTGTGTAATATATATATATATATATATATATATATATGTGTGTGTGTGTGTGTGTGTGTGTGTGTGTGTGTGTGTGTGTGTGTGTGTGTGTGTGTGTGTGTGTGTGTGTAGGAGTTTAAGTAAATATATCTCTACAGGAATTCTATTCTATATTATATTCATTAATATTTTGCAAGCTAAATTATATCATTTATATATCAAATCATGGTCATAGCTAATTCTTACATTCCTCCTTGTAATTCTGTTAGCATATTATGCAAGAAATGATGAGGACGTAGTTGTACTTATGTTGGGATTTTCGTTTAATATAAATAATAATAAATATGAAAATTTATCTGCGGAGATTGATGACAATATATAAAACCAAATAATAAATAATCATCAACCACCAGCAATCCGTCCGTTTATGCGTCCATCCATCCGTTCATCTGTACATCATGTCCTTTCGCCGTCCATCCATCATTCAGTCCGTCCGTCCGTCCGTCGGTCGATCAGTCAGTCGGTCGGTTCGTCCGTCCGTACGTCCGTCCATTCATCCCTCATTCCATCAAACCTCAAGCCACGCATCCAGACATCCATACATCCATACACAAGAAACACATTCACCTATTAGATGTATAATTACTTTTTTTTTCATGAATTGCTATATTTTGTGGTATTACTACAATTAGTTTGCTGTAATATTGAACATAATTACTTCAGATATACGTTACAGATCCAAGACTTGTGGGACCAGGGACAATAAAAAGAGAGCCATCAACATCCGCGGAAATTGTTTGGAGTTCGACGGATATCTTTAACAAAACTCAAACCGGAGCACATTATTTAATATATCAGGGATATCCACATCAAGTTGGAAATCAACCAATTATTGGTTTCTTTGGTGGATCAGGAGAAGATTTGCCGAAATGTGAGATAAACCACCCGTCATTGTCATGTATCACTGAAGAACACCGAGTTGGGTTTAATATAACAGATATCACATCCCGAAATGCTAGCAGATACAGTATCGTGATCTCATATTTACCTAGTAGTGATGACAGAGTTGATTATAATGCCGTGCTCTATACATATGGTTATTATGATAATAATTACTATTATTAATGATGATGATTATTATTATTATTATTATTATTATTATTATTATTACTAAATCATTATATACCAATAATCGGAAGCTTAACTATTATGTACAATTAGAAATCATACAGAGCTGTTATATATATGTTCATCAACAAACTGCAAACACACACAAAATAAATCTGACGATTATAGCTCAGGATTTTAGTATGAGCGTTTTGTATTATTAGTTGAATAAAAAACAACATTCTGGGATTATTTCCAGGAACATGTAATCTATTTTATAACCATATCCAATAATAAATTAATACACAGACTTAAGGGGAAGTTAATTTAGGTGAACACACGCTTCTTGCTCTTCTCTTATTACACACACATTTTAATATTACGATTATCGCATAATATAACTATGGAGACTGTTTATCGTTTTCTTTGTTTTAAAAGTAAAATAATGAGACGAGATATCTTAGAGGACACTGTAATAGAAAACATAAGATATACGCATCAAACAGAAATTCCATTCTAATATTGTTTTCAGAAAAACCAACTCAACCTAACATTACGGGAAACAATCCTGTACCGGAAGGAGAAAACTTGACTTTGGTATGTCACTCAAATTCATTGTCATTACCTGAGGATTTCCGCCATAATGAATCGACCATAGAATATACGTGGTATGGAGCTAATAATGGAACAGGAACGAATGTGACATTGACAAATCTCACTAAATATGATGATGGTAAAACGATGAACGTGTACAGCTAAAGACCAAGGTGCCAGTGAGAATTGTATAACTGATCGAAATATTACTGTTATTGTCCACTGTAAGTAAATAATTAACAATAGAATTGGTCAGTTTTTCATAAACTAGTAATGTAAATTGATATCTTTATTTAGTGTAGCAACTTAAACATATCTCTTTCTATTCAACTTTACACATAGATGCTCCGACCAAAGTGAAAGCGTCAGCCAATCAAACAACCGTAGTTGAGGGCATTCATGATCTTACACTTATATGTAATGTAACAATTGATGGAAATGGCAAACCTATGAATTATACATATTATTGGAATAATAAAGATACCGGCCATGAATACGAGACTGTAAATACAATTTTAGAAATACCTAAGTCATCCGTTAATGCTACACAGCATCATGGATCATGGCGATGTATTGTTGGAAATGCAATTGGAAACAGCTCGGCCTCAGAAGTATTTATTACTGTAAATGGTGAGTTATCAGTTGTCTATCTACCTGTCTGTCTGTTTATGTAACTCTCTCTCTCTCTCTCTCTCTCTCTCTCTCTCTCTCTCTCTCTCTCTCTCTCTCTCTCTCTCTCTCTCTCTCTCATATATATATATATATATATCTCCTATTTGTCTATATATCTCCCTATCTCCCTATCTATCTATCTCCCTATCTATCTATCTATCTATCTATCTATCTATCTATCTATCTATCTATCTATCTATCTATCTATATGTCTATATGTATATCTGTCTATATGTCTATCTGTCTAACTGTCTGTCTGTCTAACCATCTAGTTACCCATCAATATATATATATATATGTTTTGGTTTGTGACGTCATCATGCTTCAGGCTTATTGTAATACGAAATGGTATATCATAACCCACCTCAAGACTGCCTTTTGACAGATAAATTATTATGTATATCCTCAACGGATGTAAATATAATACGAACTTTTAACATGACAGATTTTATATTTTTCAGCTCGGCCTTTAATTATTCAATATCCGAAAGACACAACAGTCTTAGTCAGTGAAATACTAAATGTGACATGTAGTTATAAAGCAAAGCCTGCTGTGGATATCTTCTGGATATATAATATCTCTGGTGATCCTGACACATCCATTATTGATGTTCATAATTATGTCATTGATAACAACCCATACACCATAACAAAAAGTAGTTTGACATGGAATATGAATAACGAAGATAAGAGAAAGACTGTGTCGGGAATTTATACGTGCAAAGCTAATAATACATTTGGAAGTGGATCATCGAATATGATTCTGGATGTCCAATGTAAGTGTATGAGTTCATATTTACTATCATAAAACATAAATGAATACAAGTCACAAATAGAAACTTATTTCTCACCTTTCACATTAGATATTAATTATTACATCGATCATTCTCCGTAGACTGGCCGTGGTCTATGTCGTTTCTTGGTCCAGGTGATACAACAGACAAAGCTGAAGTGATCGAGAATACAGAACTAGTAAATAGAACCTGTAGTTCCGATTGTAATCCACCTTGTAATTATACCTGGATCAATATTACTGGTAACAACATAATATCAATCAAGCCGATGTTAAACCTGGACACACCTGACAGATATGATACTGGTAACTATACCTGCAGATCCAGTAACCTATATGGAGAGAAGGATAAAGTATTCGTTTTGGATGTTACATGTGAGTTATCAATAAATTTGATGCTGTTTGTTATCATTCTGTAACATAGTCATATGTAAGTTGATAAATAACAGGTATTGCATAATTCTTACTTTGTGGATCCAGATGCTCCTTCCATGAAGGTGACCTTGTCCAATCACACTGACATCATAGAGGGTGATAACGTAACAATATCGTGTGACGTTAGTAGTCATCCAGTATCAATTGTTACACTCTATGACATGACTGATATGACTCCTATGGATACACTGAATACCGATAACAAAGCAGAATATAGATTTATCAACATACAGTGCCTGGATACAGGAAACTACATATTTACAGCAAAGAATGGCATCCCGTATGAATCTGCAGTGGTTAATCTGACGTTTTATACAAATGTTATGTGTAAGCTACAGCATATATGTTTGAGTGAGGTTTGCTTTTATTAAAGAGAAAACAATGTTTTTTTAATACTGTAGAATAAGCAGAATATCTATAAACAAAATGTATCTTCAATTAGTTTCACATCTTATCATCTGATAGGTCCACCATGCGTGATTCACCGAATACCGACTGAAGGCATGGATGTAGTGACACTAGGAGAAAACTACACAGTAGAAGTTGAAATACTAAGTAATCCTTACCCAGATATAGCGACAGAAAGTTGGTCATTTACAGATTATAATGGAACTATTCATGAGGACTTACCAATTAACGTATTTAGTGATGTATTTCACGATGTTAAACGCCTGACTACACTTGTGAAGTTAGTTATCATTGACTTTGATTTTATGAATTACGGCAACTACATACTCAATGCTAGCAATGATTACGGAAATATGTCGCCAGTTACATTTGGTCTAATTCCAGTAGGTTAGTAAAATCATTGCATTGAATACCATGAAGGTATCCATTATTTAACATGTTTAGCGGGAAAATATTCAACAGCAAAATATTTTATTAATAGAAAACAACGTTCTTTCATATTGTGACTTATTTAAAACTTTAATTGTTACAGTTTCATAATCGAATTTTTCCATTTAACATACAGTCAAAATCTAGATGCAAATAGATTCCAATATATGTTGATCTCAATAATTTATTATTCCAGGTCCTCCATTACCACCATCAATTCCACATCCATCGGACACAACAGCTGTCAGCATGACTCTTAATTGGACAGCTGGATTTAATGGTGGATTGGAACAGACATTTACCTTATGCTATAAAGCTGAAGGAACAAACGAAGAACATGAAGCTACAGTAAAATCTGATACAGATGTTAATGTAGGAGATATCGTTATTTATAAATTGAAGAACAAAACAACAGTCACACCAAATACGACTTACTATGTACGAGTTAGAGCTGGAAATAGCTTTGAGGGTGGTTCGACAGTATATGGAGAATCAGCAAAATTATCAACACTATGTATGCTTAAAATTATTCACTTCACATATACTAATAAAGCGGTAATTATTCATATATTTGTTACTATTCACGGTACATCTTTGTTTTAGTCATGGCGGTATTTTGTCAAGATCCGGATATTACTATCGTTGGTGATGGGCTGAGATACACTTCATGATTGCCGGTCCTCTAACTCATATAACTGAGCAGAATTGTGTAGAGAGCACTAACATCTGTGCTAAAACAAATATTACACTCCCTAGTTATCAGTACAGCAAGTCTTTGGTAAAGAATGAAGTAACTGACTTCATACAGGAGGTTCCATTAGCTGATCCAAAAGCTAGTCGTTTTGTTTTCTCGTTTTGGATGTATGATGGAGAAGACCAATTGAACTCTCTTGTCATAATCACGGAAGAAACTAAAGGTAATCACTTATCTCGGTAGTCACTTATGAATAGAAAAATAAATTGTATTACCTGTAAGAAATTTAATATAATAATGTGCTTAGGCAGTTAGATAATTAATCATAATAACAAAAGGTATTCAGTAAGTCTATTAGTAAGTCACTAACTCTGTGTTTCAGACAAACAGTTAATCAGTATGCCTCTAAATCAACCGCTTAATACTTATATCGAATTAATTCACTTCCAATATCTTGCTGATTTCTTCTATTTCGTATATCCTTTTTACTTGTATCTTTGCATTAATTAAAATATATATGTATTTTCAATTTTAAGATACAGTGAAAGTTGCGGTTATCGTAGGCACAACCACTAGCATTGTTATTATTGTTGCCATCGTAACAACAATAGTTATATTGTACTGTAGAGGATCATTTTCAAGGAGTAAGCTATTTATAGAAAACTTAAATCTGTAATAAATAAAGTATTTACAATCCTTAAAGTTAACGAAAAGAAGTGTTCACCCATATGCACTGATTGATTAAAATTTGTATTACATTTTAAAATAAGATAAAATCACAATAAAATATACTTAGTAGTATTAATAGTAGGAGTAGTATTAGCATTAGTAGTAGCAGTTGTGTGAGTAGTAGTAAATATTGGATGTGATAGTACCTAAAATGTCACTAACCAGGTTGTTTTATTATAAACATAAGTCTCTGCTAATTGTTTAATAACAAATATTTAATACATTTGTATTATAGATAACGAAGGAATTAAAGAAAGCAAAAGGTATGAGTTACAATTTTAAGTCAATTGACTACGTTTCCCATATTTGCATACTATATAGGAGAAGCCAATTTATTTCTTAAATAAATATAGTGAATGATAAATATTTTAAATGCTGTAGCCATTCATCAGACCAACATCCATTTTCAACATATGAAGAAATTATTTCTGAAGTCATTCCCAATGCAGCTCAACTAGAGGAAACCAAATTTCAGAAACCAAAAGTGACGTACGAGAATGGTTAGCACGACAAATGATCTTATCAAGATTAAGGAGTAATTGATATACATTGATATAACCTATGTTCGATTTATCGATAAATCTAGGTCTACTACTAGCTAATATGCGTTTTTTAAATTCAGATGTAGGCGCTGGATTAGGAACTAACCAACATCAGGAATATGAAAATATCTTCATCTGTAAAGAAGTAAAGCCGTATTCATCAATTGTAAATTACTTAGGCACTGTATTATATTAATTATTTTCTTAATATAAAAAACAAACTGATTATATGTTATTTTATCATTCCAACTCTAGGCTTGCGAAACGGAATGTAAATATGAATGCTTGAACTCAGCGTCGGTGTCAATAAGCGGACAACCAAATGGAGTATATGAGAGTTTGAGAACTGACCCGTTGCAGCAACAAAGCAATTAATGTTTAGGTTCTTCAGATAGTAGTCTTCAATTCAAACAATCTTTCATTTAAACATTACATGACGACTAACCTGGAAAGATGTATTCAGATGATGTATGAGTCAAGCTACAAAACAATGAGTATTCCATAATCAATGTTAAGTTACACAGTTAACCTTAAATTATGTAAATGAGGTAGGATACGGTACAATTTGTAGCTTGACCAGAAACATTGCTGGTATATTTATTACAAATTGTAGATATTTATCAACCAATGTTTGATAAGGAAATACTATCTTTAAAGTGTACCTTGAGTGAAAGAGAGGATAAAGTTATGATACACCTGAATGAAAATAAATACGGTCATTACCTAGATGTATGTCTCAATCATAAAACAATAATAATATTAATGATATTAATAATATTACTGATAATACTACTACTGTTAATAATAATAATCATATTTGCGAGTATGTACCATTATGTGAGCTCTACTAATCTGAAAAGGAGATTGATGTTATTATTAAATATGCCATATAACGGATAGTCACAATAATCATCACGAGCGGAATGAAAAGCATTGACATTTAGTACCAGTGCTTCTTATGCCAAGAAAGCTTTTATGCAATGGCTGTTATTAACATGGTAGTGGGAAGCTTGTGGTATTGATGTGACATGTATATGTGAACAAATAACCTCATCTGTGATGCTGGTCTTTTTATGGATTTAATATAATTTAAAATAATTTAATATAGCAGAATATCAGCATTACAATGTTCTAAATTATTTAAGGAAGAGGATAAATTTAACTCATTGTCGGGATCCAGTGTTATAAATGCAGCTGTGTATCATTAGCATACAAATGGTATTTGATATCATATCGCTGAGGACTTGTCAGGAGAGGATGGGTATACATTGCTATAATCAGAGGATTAATAACTGAGCATTGTGGTACACCAGATAACAAAGCCTGAACATCAGATATAATCTCATGAACATATATTCTCTGGGAGGGCTATTCCAGTAGGATTGAAACACTTCAAGTACTTTTACTGGCAGATCGAAAATATCTTTCAACCTAGGATCAATTACAATATGGTCAATTGATATCATAATATAGCTTTTCACTAAATCAGTGCTATGAACACTTTTATATGCAGAATGTAGTAATTTGTTAAGGTTATTATTGACTAAATTATTACTTAGAAGGACAACACGTGCCCTTTAAGATATACAACTGTTTGTCATGAACATACAAATGATATTTAAAGCTATATCATTGTGAAATGATCCCAAATGGGTTCGTACACATTGCAAAAACCAGAGGTAGGTCGACAATAGGTTCGGACTGTTCCACTCACGTAAGACAGTTTTTTGAAAAGTATCTTGATTCATACAATTTCATTGAACATTATAAGTTGGTAATTATCTTTTATTTTGGTATGACGGCACAATCTCCAGCTAACATAACTTTGTTAAATAGTGTACCTAATTTTCCTGATAGAAAAGTTGGTAAAATGATAGCCCAGTCCCATTGTTCACTACTGACTAAAATTGAATAATAATAACAAGTGACATTAATGCATACGAAGCCACGAAGCCAACTTGCGAAGAATTGTCACAAATAATTAATGTGCATACTTATGGTCTGTCAAATAATGATTTCATAACTGTGCACATCTTCAAGTCAAATAAATATTGTACTATTATCAGGAAACATTAACTACCAATGAGTTTTACCTTAACAGTGAAACGTTCCAGAAGTGACATATTCTAATTTCATTTTCCGTCCTTCGTGGAACAATAGATCGCGATCCAGCCCATAGATGTACGACCATAGCCGCGGGATATGTTTTTCACATAGAAGTTAAGATAATCAGCAATCCATATCGAGCAAATACGGCACAAAGTTGGACGTTCACAGAGTTTATTGGAACTATGTATGATACATTACCAGAAAATATTAATCTATCACTAGAGTGTTGTGTTGAAAGCTTCGTTATCGATAATATTACTTATCAATTATTCACAAAATCTTGGTTATGGAAATGATGCTCTTAGATTTTGAAATGTCTACAGAAATATGACACTGAGCCAGTGCGTAGATTTACTCCAGTAACATTCACTTACGATAAGTATTCTATGAAGTCAAATGCCTTATTTTTAGATAACGAAAACAAAGAATATCTTAAAACAGTTACTAAGCTTAGCTTAATATTGCATAATTATTTCAAAAGTGTATATTACCCGAACAATTATCTAAATAAAGAATGTCTTTCAGATTTCCATCACTCCCATCGACTCTTTTTCTCTTGTTATTACAGTTATTAGTGCGTAGATTTACTCCAGTAACATTCACTTACGATAAGTATTCTATGAATCAAATGCCTTATTTTTAGATAACGAAAACAAAGAATATCTTAAGAAGTTACTAAGCTTAGCTTAATATGCATAATTATTTCAAAAGTGTATATTACCCGAAACAATTATCTAAATAAAGAATGTCTTTCAGATTTCCATCACTCCCATCGACTCTTTTTCTCGTTGTTATTACAGTTATTAGTATTCACATAAACTGGAAACATGGATATAATTGTGGATGATAGGAACTATTTGTTGTTGTTATTAGAGCTGGATTATAGAAAAAACAAATGTAACACATCTGGATATTAACGCACGAGAAGTAATAATTAATATATTGATTGTAGATGGACCGATTCTGCTAATTATAAAATACGAAACTAATATATTGAAAGATAACAACGTTGATGGAGTTATAACTGTCAATGTGATGTCTGCAAGGTTTACAATATTAGGTAAGTGAATAATATAAGTTGTCAATAATGAAGTATCATATCGCCACACCCAATACACACCCACGCGCACGCCGTACATATTCATAAATTAATTTCACCCACATCTAATGGTTGATCCATTCTAATTTAAGTGAAAATAATTCTTTACTATTCATAGTAATAGAGATGAAATACACTTTATAATATTTGGTCTATTACCCCATATCATGGATATATGTCTATACCCAGCATAGAACGGTGTTCAACAGAATATTGTTCGGGATGACTTCACCGTGGAAATTCCTAAAATTAATGCTTATACTACTCAGTATAGGCTTTCTTTATGAATATTTGAGGGAGAAGACCAACTATATTCTGATATTATTCATGACATTGGTATAAGTGGGGGTAACTTTGATTGTGGGTATGACATATTTGTCGCGTACGAAAAGTGAATTAGCTGGTTCCCAGAGGCGGATGAGTAGCCCAGTCACATGCATAGGTATACGCACATATGTATCAATATGTGGAGGTATGGAACACTTTATATTTAGATTAATGTATCTATAGTTGTATTTATATTTATATTTATTGAGGTAGGTCTCAAAGGATGTTTAGATATGTTGATGCTCTGTGCCTGTTGCCTCTCTATATGTATCCTAAAACACACATTGCCCGTACCAGACATCTTATCTATTTGCATCCAGATTCCTTATTACACCAATGTAAGAAAGTTATGTCGTTATTACATGTTTGAGTCTATTAGCTTTGTTATGTATAATGTAGAACCTATATTGTTATCCTCGTATGTGGTCTGGCGAAACGACCTATTAATTAATACAATGCTGTTTGGTGGATTTATACTCCTGGAGTCGTTTTTTACCCCGGCAGGCATCTCCATGGGTATTAAGCTGCGGACAGAGTTTTTTTCCCATATTATGAGTAATTAGATTAAACTGATATAGGAAAATTGTTGAATGTATTGCTATTATAATCCCGACGTGCCATTCGCAGTATTGGAGTTCTGCCTGAAAACCGCTGTTCTCGACCATGGGTCAAATAGATCAAGTGAATAGGCACTTTTATTTAGATGGCTGGTTAGTCATTAAAAATTAATGGTAAAAATATTATCCTTTCGCAATGCTACATGCTTTCACCACTCTTACGTACATACTTTCATAGAATATTATATATATATTATATAAGATATTATGCATATGACAATTATATTCATTTTCAATTGGAATATTATTTGTTACGGTTAATATTTCACATATAACATAGTAGTCGAATACATACCAATTGAGGGACAAGTGTACTACTTAAAGCTGTCTTCCCAC
>JAODUP010002114.1:0-16609 GCA_025642065.1 Paralvinella palmiformis | reverse complement strand
ACATCTTTTGGTGCTACAGGAGGACCTGGATTCAAATAAAATCATTGGTACTTATATCTTTGGATGACAAAAGAACTGTAATACGTCTGACACATTAACACTCACTTGATTGCATTTTAAATGGATTGCGCTATCATGCTCATGCAATATAGATAATAAGCTATCACACACACATGCACACACACACACACACACACACACAAATACAAACAAAACATTATTGAGACTTACCTTCTGGTAGGAGATTAAAGATATAAGTCAGTTCTTCTGTATTATAAAAGTTTGCTATGTGTAGTGTATATATCCCATAATGGCTCTCGAGCACATTGGTAATCATTAACTTCACATATTTCTCATATGGATGACTTGTATCTTGTATTGATATAGATACTCCATCAGGTAGATAAATATTTGTGTTATCATTATCAGTAGATTTAAATCTCCAATTACTGGCAGTGATTTGTGTGAAAGGATTAGCACTCAGACAGATGGATATGGTCGCATTGACATGTAGTGCTACTCCAAAATGTGTTTGCGGTGTCTGACAAAGGCTATATCCATCTGAAAAGTAGATTATTTATTGAAATGATGACATTTGCTAAATAAGATTCAGAATATTTAGAAAAGTAATGAATAACAGTTACTTAGATACTTCAAACGAAATTTCTTAAATTATGCTTATAACTAATAGGGGTTTTTAATAATGCATCATATTATCAGTAAATGAAGGTCCCAGTTATTCTTTTGATTACTAAAATCTCAAAACTTGTTTCCGTTGTCTGGCAAAAGCAATATCCAACAATATTTCCTATTTATTTAAAGGATGACTGAAATAGGACAGTTATTAACTTATCTTAGATGTCACTGCAGCTTTTGTTTTGGAATGAAAATATTAATTCTTAGTAAAAATACTTACATTTCACATTAAGTACCATCTGACTTTCTTTAGTATCTAATCTTCCTTGTCCTAAGTCCACAGACCTTTACACAGATAAACCTCCAACAGATCTTCTAGATGATATGTCTGATTAGGATTCCATAATAACTTCTGTGTTACTGTTGACATTTTACCACTTGATGTAGTTGTTATTGGTTGAGTTATAACACCATCTGGTAATATATTATTATTAATATAGGTCCATGATATAGTGACAGAAGGTTTAGATATAAAGCCACAAGTAACACTGAAGGAATCTTTAGGATCAGCTACAACTGTTAATGTTCGTGGTAAAGATTGACTGAGATGGGCTTTAGCTGAAATTAAATGGGAAACATTGAAATTAAACAATTAAACAACCATTACCAGCAGATAGTAATGAAAGTTATTTAAATTAATTATTATGAAACAATGAAGGGAAAAACATTAAACATTAACAATTATTACATAAATACATTTAACTAAAGTGAATTTTATACACTATTACTGCAAACTTTATACACAAATCATTATCAATAGTATATACAATATTTAATAACGTTAGTGCAAAATATCATTATAATAATAATAATAAATAATAATAATACTAATAATAATGTATATTTAATAAAGCGCCCTTACTAGCAGGAGCCATTCAAAGGCGCTGTACAAATAATATGTAATTTAATAATACCCCAAATAATGTCTGTAAAAACTCTGTAATGATTTAAAAGATAATAATTATTTATCTGTGAAAGCGACTTTAAGTGTGTGTTTAGAAGAGACTTAAAATTTCCAAGAGACGATGCGCATTTCTAATATTTGCCGCAACTTATTCCACAAATTGGGGGCTGCAACACTAAACGCACAATCACCATATGACTTGAGCGAGACACTGGCACCTGCAATAGTATCTGACTGGATGACCTGAGTTTTTCCTGGATGACTTTCTAATGGAAACCAGTTCACACAGTATATTCTGGTGCCATATCATTAATAGATTTATAAGTTATTAACAGAATCTTAAAATGGATACGCTGTCTAACAGGTAGCAAATGTAGTTTTTGAAGAATTGGGGTAATATGATCATATTTTCTAGTATTTGTTACAATGCGAGCTGCACTATTCTGAATTCGCTGAAGGCGATTAATGTTATAATCAGATATGCCATATAACAGGGAGTTACAATAGTCTATACGAGATGTAACAAAGGCATGAACTACAGTTACAAGTGATTCTTGTGTCAAGAATGCTTTTAAACAGTGGATGTTCTTAAGATGGTAGTAGGCAGCTCGGCAAACTGATGTGACATGTTCATGCATGTTAATACATTGGTCAAAAATAACCCCTAGATTTTTTACTGACCCATTAGGGGTAATCGAAGATGCACCCATCTGTAATGCTGGTGTCTTTAGGGATTTAACACAATGTGGTGATGCCAAATATAAAATATTTGTTTTATTATCATTTAGTTTTAGAAGATTTTGAGTCATCCATAGCCGGATATCGGCAATATAATGTTCTAAATTCTTCAAGGAAGAGGAGAAATTTAACTCATTGTCAGGATCCAGTGATATATACAGCTGTGTGTCATCAGCATACAAGTGATATTTAATCCCATATCGCTGCCAATGATCCCAAAGGACGGGTATACATTGTGAAAACCAGAGGACCAAGAACTGAACCCTGTGGTACACCAGATAACAAAAACCGAATGTCAGATAAAATACCATGAACAGACACTCTCTGGGAGCGTTGTTCCAGATAGGATCTAAACCATTCAAGTACTCTACCTGACAGACCAAACATGTCTTTTAACCTAGAGAAAAGTACATTATGGTCAACTGTATCAAATGCAGCAGACAGGTCCAGAAGAACAAGTATTACTGGCTTACCTTGATCAATTGACATCATAATATCATTTTCATCGAAAAGGCTGTTTCAGTGCTGTGACCACTTTTATAGGCAGACTGTAGTGATTCATTAAGGTTATTATTGATTAAATATTTGTTTAGATGGAAAGCAACTGCCTTTTCTATAACTTTAGATAAAAATGTAAGATTTGAAACAGGTCTGTAATTGTTTAGAATATTACAGTCCAAGTGGGTTTTTAATTAATGGTTTTACAAGGGCAGTTTCATGGATCTTGGGAAAAAAGAGATAATGATTTATTAACTATATTTGTAATTGGGTTTATCAGAACATAGACAATCTTTCACAAGCCATGTAGGCATAGGGTCAACTGCACAGAAAGCATTAGATGACTTTTTCAGCAACTGTCTGATATCAGTCTCTGTAAAAGGCTCAAATGTATCCATCATGGATATGCAGGACTCTTCTACCAATGGTGTACCCTGTGATAAGGTGCTGGACTGGAACCCACTATGTATATTTAATATTTTTTGACAGAAGAAGTTATTAAAACAATGGGCCATATCTTTATCTGAGTTGATATTATTTGGGAGGACAGTTTGACTTTTATGTAATACTTTATTCACAACACTGAAAACAGTCCTTTGATTTCCCTTGGATGCTTTGATCTTTTTATTATAATATTCGGATTTAGCAGAGGCAAGGGTATTTTTAACAAGAATTTTACTGACCTTGAACATTTCAAAATGAACACACAAACTGGTCCTGATCCACAGACGCTCACAATACCTTCTGTGTCTCTTTGCAGCCTGTATGTTCTTATTATACCATGGAAGCATTGGTCTGCTTGGCATTTCCTTTGTCCTTAAAGGTGCATGTTGATCTACAATGTCTCTCAATGTATTATCATAGAGATCCACCAGATGATCCACATCATCCGGTGGATCCAATACCAGAGAAGAGACTCGCAGATCAGCAAGAAAAGCCTCCTTGTCAATTGACTTGTATCTTCTATATGAAATATCTTTAGATGAAACAGATTGTTTCTGTAAAGATACATTAATGCAACAAGGAAATGATCAGACAGCATGGAAGACACAGACACACCTTTAATCAAATTGTCATCATCACGGGAGATGACAAGATCTAAGATGTGACCATGTCTGTGTGTTCTTTCTTGGACATGCTGCCTGAGATTGGCAGATCTAAGAATGTCAGCCAGTTGTTTGGTATCTGCATTCCTCTGGCAATCCCAATGTATATTGAAATCACCTAAGATCAACAGATGACCACTGTTGGTAGCAAGAGAGTCAACAAATTCCGAAAATTCCTTGAAGAAATCTGCTGCTTTCAGGCCATTTTTCTTAGTGGGGTGTAATCGGTAGATAATAGCTACACGAACACTTATTCCCCCAGATATAAAAGTCAGTTGGTAAAAGACTCCCCCACCCTTTTTTTGAATCCGAGCTGCATGGTAGAATGAATATCCAACTGGAGTCACATCACTAACAATTTTCTGGTCTGAGACATTATCAGTCAACCAAGTCTCTGAATGACAAGAGCATCAAGATCCATATCCTTAACAACATCAGATATTTCATCAGATTTATTACAGATCGACTGACAGTTAATAAGACCAATACTTACATTTTGTACAGCTGTGCCATTATATGGTGTTATTGGCACAGTGATCAAATTACTGGCATCAGACCCAATCTGCTTTGGATGTTTTCCACTACGTGGGCGCATCGCTAAACAAATGGTATTATCACCATAGGGTCGTAATGCAAGCAACTGATCTCTACTATAATTCATTATAATTATAGAAATAAAATAAGTGAAAAATTTAAATAAAAAAATAAAATAAAACAAAACATACACAAGCAAAAACCGAGTTCTTATGGGAAACACTGGAGCGGGCGATAATATAGGGCGTCAAATGAGCAGTTAAAAAGAAAATACAAGAAATACAAAATAACTAAATATAATCAATTTATATTAATCTAAATTAAATCTATATTACATAATATGGCAAAATACACCAGTTTCACTGGTGTAACTTATCTAATAGCTGAACTATCCGAGAAATATTCCGGTGCCATTACATATTATATGTGTAATAAGTTGTTTAAAAATGAAAGATACATTTATAAGTTAAACAACTTGTGTTAAATTGCTTAACCTTAGGTTAAAGGTCAAAGCTTTACTTTACATAACACCATATTAGGTATTAAATTTTAATATTAATCTAGAAACATTAAATTTAATTATATTTGAGACATGAATAATTATTTAACAAGGCACACATGAGACTAAACTACTGGAACATATCTAGATATATACTGAACAGCCCATGGTTGAACAAAGCTTGAAACATGTATACAGTTTGGTTTCTGGATCACACTGTGTCATCAACAAATTTAATTTAACAAAATACAAGTAAATAAAAGAAACGTGTTCAAATCCATTACCCATCAACCAGCTGAAGTCTGTCATAAAATTGTGTTTGTTAATATTTTAAAATGGCATAAAGTTAATGTTAGACCAGGGAATGAATGAAGTTGCTAACAAAATCAGATATGCTGATCTCATTACCAGTGTGTGTGTGTATGTGTTTGCGTGTAGATGTATTGTGTGTGTGTGTGTGTGTGTATGTGTGTGTGTGTGTGTGTGTGTGTGTGTGTGTGTGTTAGCCCAGACGTGTGTATGTGTGTGTGTATGTATATGTGTGTGTGTGTGAGAGAGTGTGTGTGTGTTTATGTATGTGTGTGAGTGTTTATGTATGTGTATTTGTGTGTGTATTTGTGTGTGTGTGTGTGTGTGTGTGTGTGTGTGTGTGAAAAGGGATAAATCAAAAACAACTCTCATAGTTATTACTCACCATTAACTATAACAGATATGTCAGCACCAAGTCCGTCTCCTTCACTATTACTTGGTATACATGTCCATATACCATCATGTTTACTGACTCTAGCTGATCCTTGTCTTATGGTGATAGATCCATCTTCTCCTCCTGACTGATCCTGATTATCTTTTGACCATTTAAATGTAGCCTGAGGATATCCTGGATCACTGACACTACAAGTGATATCAATATTAGGATTCTCTCCTTCAACAATAGGACCTATCACAGACATAACAATCGAGGCTTTGCCAGGAGGATCTGTAACACATTAAAACAAATAAAACATAATTATTTCTTAATTCAGATATTTAGTTCATCAATTGAATCATGCTGGCTGATCTTTGATAAAACAACAATTAAAGTACAAAGGTTATATCATCTCAATATTTGCTGAAAGTTGACCCTTTGGATTTAGTAGAAGGCACTTGCTGGTTATAGTCTACTGCTGTCAAATTACTTAACCACTACATAGTAAATAGTATATATATATATATATATATATATATATATATATATATTCATATATATAATGTTCTGTTTGCAGGTGCGCGGAGATACGCGTTCGAAAGTGTATGTGTGTGTGCGGTGGCTTACAATACCAACCCAAATATTCTAAATTATACTTTCAATACATTTATGGGTTTCCCTCTATTCTTAATTTGTAATGACTAGCACTCAAGTGAACAAAATTTGTTGTGTGAGACACAGACCTAATAGACTTTGGTAGAGAGTCTCACATTGGACATACTGGTATTGTTCCATTGCATAAATGCATACTATGTTCCTATTAGAAATAACATATTACTACTACTACATACCAGTAATATGATACTAAAGGATTGTTATCCAAACTTAAACCAACTTGCTATATGGTCAAGTAATGGCTGTTGAAACTCAACAACACGATATGTGCTGTTCTTTGCATCAAACAAAATCTAGAATTTGTTTCCAATTTTTAATATAATCCTAAACAAATTGAATACAAACTAAGACAACATATATCGGAGGTGGAACCCAAACGATCTTCTATTTCAACATGTTTGATTGCTGATTGATTTTTTTCAATGAGTAATATAAAAGAACGAAGTATTTATGTAACCAAGCATCGGAAACCTGTTAGCTGTCGCTAAAGGTCCGAGCACTCAATGCGCATGCGCTGGCTCCCGATAGAGCTTAGGGGAATTGATACCCCAGGCCGTCGTTGTAGGGTACGGCCTCTTATGTGGGGTTGGTTGGTTTCATGCACGATTTACTGCAGGACATATGGTTGCCGCCGAGTGCTCGGATCTTTATATCCGCGTCTGAGCATCCAAAACATATCAAAATAGTACTCAGTGCTCGGCTCTTTACCACCTGTATACACGGTTCTGACCAGTGACCCGAAAGAAAACTTTTCAGGTCAATAGTTTCTATGTTCCGCTATGTGTCCTGAGTTTTGTTTGTTCGATAACGTTTAAAAAACAACGGATTGACTACTCTTTGTAATAAACCAGTAAAGTTCTTTATACCAGCAGCGATAGCATCAGTATCGTGTGTATTAATTACACAGATCCTCAACTATCCACTCTAAATCAGGTTGTGACTGTGACAATAGATCAATATATTTCCCACACAAAGTTCAGTCCCACACATATGTTATTTAAAGACCTTCTGTTTGATCTACATTTGGAAGCTTTGCCGACATTTTATACGTTAACATACAATGATAAGAAACAATTTGTGATAAATCCATTACTTTAAAACTTAATATTCTCCTCGTGGACCAAATATCACATATTAAATAATCGACCACATTGTTACTACACGCTGTATGACAGGCATATTTTCTTACATTTCCATCGTTTCCAACTCGCCCATTTACAATACGGAGTTGAACCTATTTACATACATCCAATAAACTATGACCATGTACATTGGGTGCCTTGGTATCCATTGATATTCTAGGATTACTATCTTCATCTAATGTTTTATCCTCTGGCAATGAAATATAATTTGTGTCATCATGTGCTACATAATCTGGCCGATCGGCCGTACGAGCATTAAAATCACTACTAACAAAAATATTCACACAGTTATCAAAAGAAATGCGAAATTGAGCAATATCTAAGAGAAATCTCGTCAAAGAAATCCGTATAACATTAATTCTTGTACGTTGCACACTACAATATTAATCCCAACATTTTGCTCTCGGTCAGCCTCAACACGGGGGCGCAGCCTTTCCTATCCAGCATTGCTCCCATTTGCCGAAATTGCAACAGCAGGATTACGAAGCAGCCTGGTCCAATCCGGAAACATATCGTCTGTGACCTATCCGTTGACTGTCAACTTAGCTGATAATTCCGATATCTAGCACGTAACAGCCTCCTAACGTTACGTATCCCGAACGGGTAATCACGTGATAGCTTTTAGGTCGTGTTTTGTAGCATCTGATGGGTTGTGTCGATAATCCGTTCACGTTGTCTTTCGTATGGAAAGGTCGTCAGGATCGGACGTGGCTTTCGGAGTGTCCCTTGACGTCCACCAGGTCTCTCCAGACGGGTAGCACTATGTACCTCGTCTGTGCCGTCCAGTGCTAGTGTCTCACTAACAAACAAATGTGTAGTTTCAACCACATCCTCATCATCCATCTTCGATATTCCATGAACTAATAAGTTGGAACGGAAGCTCTTTGCCTCAAGGTCTAGATAGGTGTAGTTCATCTTCTTCATTGCCTCTTCTACTGTATCCATACGTTTAGTTAAACTTCCCATGCTTCCCATAATAGTTTTAGATCGGATGTTATGTCCTTATGTACCTCCTGTGTATCGGTATTCATATTATTTAGCTGATTGATGATCCTAGTTAGCTTGTCATCAATACCTCCGGATGCGTCCAGATTTTCTGGTGCCGTTACTGTGGTCGCCATGTCAGTTTGGGCAGGTGCAACTGTAGCCTTAACGGCGTAAACAAGTGTTCGTTTTACACCTGTTGGTTTGTTTGTTTGCATCTTACTTGACTGAAAATGAAGGCTTCAGCCCCCTATATCCGTTTGCGGGCAAATCTGTCAATGGCGTTACACTAAATTTGTGTTTTTTCCCCGGTTGTCTTGGGGTCGTTTCCCCATGTAACGTTCTACTCTGTTCATATATGGACACTCCTGATCCTTATAATGAAGTTCATGCACAGTATAGTTACCTATCAGCAAATCAAATTTGAGATGATGTCACTTTCCCTTCAACTCACTCTTGTATGATTTACCGCCATGCACTCAAGCACACGATATGTTTGCGTACTTCATGGATCATTTGTATGTTTTCGTTGTATTCCGGCGGATATCTGACTCGACTGTTATAATATATCTTCTGTATAACCGTCCAAAATGTGTTTTTTTCTCTTCAAAATGCGCAACATCTGCCGATAAACTGTTAAAATCGACGAACTCAAGTCCGACCGCCATTTTTTCCATCTGTTGTGAGAATTTGAATTGAACTCCCCCCAGCTATTCGTCCATATCCGGACGTATAGCCACTCCAATTTACTTAATTGGCTATTCCTAGAATATTGAAATTCAGACTGGATTATTTGAAATAGCAAAGATAAATTATAATTAGAGAATGTTCACAAAAATGTCCTAAAAACTAATACTAGTTTATAGATAGACACTTTAAACTATACTTTTAGTTTTGTAAAATATTGAAAACATTTACATATACATCACACAAACAAAACTAAAAGATACAACAGTTAGAACTCTGAGCTGAAAAACTTCGGGCTACCGTTTAAATTACTTTATGTAATCTATATTTGTGGGATGTTTCAAAAGAGATTTGTCATTTTGTTATATATTCATGTGAAACGAACGCTGTAACTTTAAAAAAAACTCACACTCACTCATTACCTAGATCAGTCACTCAAATTAAATGACTGTTTATATTTTCCCCATCTCCATTCAACTCTTCAGTGATAGAATTTAATATTAATCGAACCATAAGTCCATATCCTTATCAGATTACACATATCCCACCTAATGACCTGTCAGTGTAATAATTGTCCTGTTAAACTATAAATCAATGTTCTCCAGAAACCCATAAGAATCACCTCAGAGTCGTGTCTTAAGGATTAAAAATATGTAATCCATTAATGTTAACAATAACATAAATCAACTTCAATTAGTTCAGAATGGTTCAACTCACATAGTAACAAATAATTCAAATTAAAAAATAAACGTCTAAATTTGCAAAACGAAACACAGATTTTAAAGAGTAGGGGGACAAGTGATATGTCTTCATAAAAAGCAGTAACTGAATACGAATTGATATGAAATGTGAAGTCAATGCAAGCTATCAAGATTGTTCTACATCAAATTAATTGTTTTCCTACACAAAGTGTACATAAACTATCTTGTCTTCTCTTGGATTTAAATAAGTTGATTTTACGTTATCAAATAACTAACCAGGATAACAGGTTACTCTAAACGTTTAATGGTTATACATATGAAAATAATAATCCATTATATTTAGATAAAACATCTGATTCACTTCTAAGCCGAGACAAAGTAGAAAACCTTATAAAATGTCATCCAATATATGCCATCAAGAAATTGGATTGAATGCAACTTTCATAAAGATTCATCAGAAATTTGTTTGGTTCATTTTGCAGATGCTTTCAACACACACACACACACATATATATATATATATATATATATATATATATATATATATATATATATATATATATATATATATATATATATATATATATATATATATATATACACACACAGAGGAGAGAGAGAGAGAGAGAGAGAGAGAGAGATATCGTCCATTAAATGCATGATACGTTAATACATTTGTTAACAGCTAATATGTTTAGGTTGATTTTAAGTCACCTTTATATGTTGATATTTAAGCTGAAACTTTATAATTTGAAGATGATAGTTGCAATAGATCTTCTACGTTTTAAACAATGATATATTTATCAAATAATACCTTGTGCTATTGCACAGTTGCTTTGTATATATAAATATGTATAGCTTAATTTCATGTCATATAAAATTTAATTAAATACATCATGAAAATACTTTATCATCAAATAAAGATTAGTTTATTATATAGCTATAATATTTATATAATTAATAAGAGTAAATAATACAGATTCAGTACATTCTTTAAAATCCTGATTTTATAACAAAATATGTTACTTATATGAGAGACATGTCATGTATATATTGAAGTAACTAGAAACAAAGTTACATTTAAATAACAAAATTAACCAATACATAAACTTAAAGATAAATATACTTACATAACACAATTATCTGTGTGATGTCACTCTCTGATGATAAACCACCATCTTCTCCAGTAATACAAGTATATTGATGATTTCTATCATCTCTCATCACATTAGTTATTGTCAATTGATGACCATTAACTCTATGTCTAGATGATGATGTAGTTGTTAGGTTGATGTTATCTCTTGTCCAGGTGTATCTCAAAGGTAATTGGTACTTAATGGGTATGGAGGTAGAGGATGATGTACACATCAAAGTGATGTCTTGACCTTCTTTGACTCTTTGTCCACCAGATAATACAGGTTTAGTTGGCTTACCTGTTTTATTATGTATCCAAATAAAAAAATATATAGTAAGTTATGAATGGTATAATTAAGTAAGATAGACAAAACAGATACTACATAACAATAGAATATTTGTCTATTAATGTAGCATGTTCTTGTGTATAATGTAAACAAAATATTGACAACTTAATTTTGATCCAGTAATGTAGAACACATGTCATGAAAATAAACTAAATCCGGCTTGCAATCCAGAACTAATATGATACAGATGTACTAGCTCGCTGGATATATCTCGGAATGTTTCTTATAGATTGATAGATGACGCTTTGGGACATATTTGCATAAATTAAGCCTTATTTAGTGTCTTAGAAAATAACAATTGTTATGATTTCTGCAAATTTTCACTAAGGAGTAATTAATCTGGAATGTGTAATAATATCTGATAGGAGTTAACCTGAACATTATTTCTGTACTCGTCCAGTTATTTGTCTAGTACAGGTGACTGGGTGTCAATGTGACGATAATTTCATCAACATTAATCGTTATTCAACAATGAATCATAGTTTATTATTAATTTAATATATTGGTATTTTAAAGACCATATAACGACATATAATTGTGTACAGTAAACATTTTTTGCTTTGAAGAAAGATACAGCAATAAAAATAGCTATAAATAGGGCTGCTTAGATAATTAAGCTAAACATTCTCACTACTGCCGTGATCTGACTTGGGTGTTTTACTCCCAAACTCCACGGCTGTAGGTGATTCGTATTTTGATTTTGCTTGGCGGCTTAGGGACTGGTGAGACATTACACATGTCTCAGCAAGATAAGTCGCCACTCTGGATTCAGTACCATAAAAAGAAACGTCCAGAATTTGAATTAACGGTTCGAGATTCTCTGTGCCTGTGCCTTATTATACACAACTAAAACACACGCGCACACACACACACATATTACCCTTCAAACATACACCAGAACCATACCTTTTAGAATTATAGGCATCCTATCTGTGACTGGAAACCCAAACTGCGATCTAGTGACTGTATCCGAAATTATTCCAAACCTTTATGTATAATACATTACTGTATCTTTCGTAAATATAAATTGGTGTCCGTAACCTTATCTTTAGCTATAAGGTCACATGAATTCAAATATAAATAAAGAGTAGGTCTATGTATTAACATAGAAGGTGAGTTTGAATGTATAATTGTTGAGATTTAAGTGACCAATGGAAAGACTCACTGTATGATTTATTTCAGAAATCTATAAGATCCCAAACACAGTTTAACATTTGTCACTAACTCGCTACGAGAAGGTTAAAACTTATTTAAGTAACACAAATGATGACACCTTTTCTGATACAGATCATAACTTTGATTATATAAAATTTGATCTACTCTACGTCCGTTTATATTGGGATGCTATACAACCTTGATATATAATATATATATATATATATATATATATATATATATATATATATATATATATATACAGTCAGAATCCGTTAATCCGACAAGGGTTGTCACATAATAATTAGTCGTATAAACGAGAATGTCGTAATATCGAGCCCATGACATACCGTAGTCTGTGTCACACATTTTTAAATCATAAATATACACCTCCGTATTTAAACCAATATTCAATAACCGTGCGCAATATACGGAATGTCATTGAAGCCATTGATTATTTTGATGTTTGTTAATTAGAGACACCATAAAAACAATTTCTCGTGTCACTTTGTCCATTAGATTAACTCATGATCTGCTCATTGTAAAGATCACATATTTGTTTTTTTAATTAGCCATGAATTATTATGATTGGCTATTAGATAGCCACAGGCAATGGAAGCATCGTGTGTCGGTGTGTATGGTCGAGGATGATTGTAATTTATTACGATATAACAATTATCGCGGGTGGGCTGGGTTAATGAACCATTAATGACAACATATTGGTCTGTCTTGCATGACTGAACTAGCGGAAATAATTGGCAACATTTTCGTGTTGTCGGATTATCGAAGTCATTTTACAATGAAATGTCACATTCTGTTGGCGAAATGAAGTGTCGGAGTCGGAACGCGAATCACGATTTTTTCAGATTAAAGAGTCATTTATAATGGGGCTAAATCCGTCACAGGAAATAATGTGTCGGATGGTGTATTTGTCGGATAAACAATGTCCGGATTAACGCGCGTGTGTGTATGTTAATATATGCGTGTGTGTGTGTGTGTGTGTGTTTGTGCATCACAATTCACACAAACACTGAATATGTGTGCCCATATAACGAATATTAATAATCAGAGAGTCCTGGATGAACACAAGTCTAATAAAATCCCCCCCAAGAAGAACTTTATAAAAAAGACTCTTGAGATGGTAAGATCTATTGAGATATAGCTTTAGTGTATTATATATAGAAATATAGAGTCGTGACGTCCGAGAAACATGGATATCATATACCGTAACTCGTGTTTTGTTCGTTAACTTGACAAAAAATGCATATCAGTTACGTTCATTATTGATGGAACAAAAGAAACCAACAAAACTATAATTGCTAATGGGTTTAGGAAACATTATTTCTCAGTCTAACTGATCCCGAGAAAATTGTCACAATACTCAAATCGTTTTTTAAACAAAACATGGAGAAGGTGATTAATATCAGTCTCATTCTTCTTCAATCAAACAATCATTTTTAAAAAGGCAAGTGAAACATAATACATGATAATTACAAAGGACGAATATTCATCAAACGTCACGTATCACCTATACATTGATGATGAACAGCTGTCATTGACTAATATATCAATTGGAAACGTCATACACATATCTGCTGAACGAAAATATCCAATAGCATGTATGCCATGAATTAGGCAAAATACTACCTGTCATCGGAACTTCTGAAAATATTATATTATAAATTGATGCACACATTTTACATGACAAAATTGTTATAAATAAACTTAAGATCTAGCAGAAACAGGCAATCAGAAGTATTAAAAAAATTGCACACAATCAACATACTTCGTCACACTTCAAAATAGGAAACATATTAAACCCATGGGATCGACATAATTTGCAAATGTGCCGTTTCATGTATGCTTATTTCAACATCAACCAACCAATCCCACTGCTTTACTCATTTGAGTACACTTGGTAACAACATAAGACATTGCTGCGAACCTAAATTCCGGTTATGCATTCTGAATTAGGGTCAATATCAGCCAGTACATGCGCTTCAGCGAATAATTAAAACAATTACCTTGAACAATCATACTCAACCTAGTTAGTAACAAGAAAAACCATAAAACTATACTAAACCACAAGAATCGCTATCCTCAAAAGGCATAACTGACCAGACGTTAAATTTTGTGCACATGATTTTTAGCTTTTTCTTACTTTTTTAGTTTCTATATCGTATTTATTTCTTGGTTTTACAAATGTGATAATGTTATTAATGCAGTATTTGTATATGTAAGAATTACTTGAGTATCACTGCAGATTGTATATGGTATTTAAATAAGTTATTGACTATGTCTTTAGTGGTCACCTATGAACTTATATATCTTTAGAATATAAGTGTATATGTATACCGTCGTGCTTTTGAACCAGGTATTAAAGGTCTGTGGCTTTACCGTGTTACTTAGTTAGCCATGTAGATGACCAGATATTAAATAAGTAGTTTAACACACATATATACAGATAGAGAGAGGGGGAGCGAGCGAACGACAGAGAGAGAGAGGGAGAGAGAGAGAGAGTAACACCAACAGGCCCTCACACGCGCGCGCACGCCATTATCTATACGTAATGATTCTGGTATGACAAGTTGATTCCATCTCAAAATGAAATCTTTCGTTTATTGTTGTCCATATTAATTTGTAAATATTACAAGTGTGTCGATTGATAAAAATAAAGTAGCGGCTTCCTCGAATAATATCGAGAACATCACTAAATTTACTTCAATCACACAATGAAGAACACAGAAAACAGGCGTAAATTAAACAACCTTAATTAATTAGGTCTAAATAAGCCACTATTCCCTCGTTTCCATACAATCAATGTTAATTTCAGGAAACAATTCATCTGATATAAAAATTTCGAGATGCTGAAGATTTAGTACAAATAAATAAGTTAAGCCCTAAAGGACCATTGATTTGTATATTATTGTTTATAAGATAGATTTATGAGGATAGTAGATACAGTATGCTCTTGGCTAGATATCTGAAACATTACATATTAAATATAATTCAAGAGCTCTTATAAAGCAAATAGAATAGTTAAAAACATCAAATATTGAATTAATATTGAATTATTTTAATTTAATTGGTATGATTCTCATCTCCCTCATTAGTCAGCGTATAATAAATGTATGGCAGGTAGAGTTTAGAAAAAAGGAATCTGGAATCTGGACATCTCAACATCTTTCCCTAGATCAGATTGTATTATTATTATTATTATTATTATTATTGTTGTTGTTGTTGTTGTTGTTGTTGTTATAATCATTATTATTCAAATAGTAAATTAAGTAAATAATTAGTTTAACTTATCAAAATTCTCTACTTCAGTCACGTATTCCTTTTTTATATTTGTAAATAATCCATATTATTTTTCCTATTATAAATATTGACATAACATGGATAATAAAACACCAAAGATTTATTTTTTAAAAGAAATCCTTTCTTCAGCTTTATTACATTACTGAGACACGTTCTAGTAAAAGGGATCGGGTCATGGAAAAAGGTAGTGCGGATTCCTGGATCCTTGTCTGTAGATCCGGCTATTAATATGTTATTTAATCAAGATGCTTAACTTTTATAAATAGTCAAATAAATATTATTATAACGGTTATTTTAGTTATTTCTAAAACCAATTTTCATTATTATATTATGACACTCTGAGAAACTAGAAGAAAAATACACTTTTAGTGATTCGTGATTCTATGTAATGAATAACTCCATCGACCTTGACGTTGCACGCACACGCGCGCACGCGCGCACACACAAACACACACGCACTCATTCACACATACGCACACATATACACAGTATTTATACTAAAATGATACAATATATTATATAAATATACAAAATATTGACGCATCATAAACTTAACGATAAGATAACTAATTACTTACCAAACAGATATAACTCAGCTTTGTTATCATATAATAATGAACTCGTTCCTCCAACAACAAATACGACTCTCAGTTTATATACTCCATATATGACGTCATCATCACTGACATCTTTAAGTATCAACTTGATACTCTTATCTAATACGTCAAATGTAACACGATCTTTATATTGTTGATCAATTATAACTTGTCCACTTAATAATCTCTTTACTATGATGTTGGTGTTAT
>JAODUP010002129.1:0-17599 GCA_025642065.1 Paralvinella palmiformis | reverse complement strand
AAAATTTCGTTCTACTCCGAACTTTATCATTGCTTTTAACACTGTAGATAAGATTATTTCCAGTCATTTTATATTTTAAGTTGCTCAAAACTGATTTTTTTAAGACTACAGTACGTGGATATTTTATTTATGGATACCCAGACATTCAGATCCCGAAAAACATTCGGTTGCCACATCCGGCAAGTCTCACCGGGAAGGGTTGTGCACTGACTTCATCAACATGCCCCCCCCCCACTCTCTCTCTCTATATATATATATATATGGTGTGTGTGTTCTAGCTCTGTATAATAAGGCACAGGCACAAAGAATCTCGAACCGTGAATTCAAACTCTGGACGTTTCTTCAGGGGACTGAATCCAGAGTGGCGACTTTTCTTGCTTAGGAGTGGCGTTTGGGAGTTTGAGGGCACCCTAGTCGGATCACGGCAGTAGTGAGAATGTTTAGACTAATGTTTTGTTGTTCGGGGAGAATCCCCAGGCTGTCGCTTATTCGGCATAGTCTCTATGTTGGATTGGGTGAGAAATCACCTCCCCACCACTCACAGGGGAGCAGTACGAAAATATGGAGCCGAAATACCCTGAGGGTGGTCACTGCCAGAGTGTTTTACGTCCTCAGGGGGTTTTAACGTCCCCCTTTATTTTAAATAATTCAGTGGAGTCGGCAGCGCCATATAACGTGGTCAGCCACCCACGATGTTGTGAGCCGAGAAATTAATCTCTGGAAAAGTTTCGACCTCTTGCTGGGATCGAACCTGTAACCCTTGGCTTAACCGCTAGGCCACCGGAGCTCACATTTTATTTTTTCCCGCCAATCTAGTCTTATTTATATCCCGCTCATTTGGGATAGTGTAAATGTTCATTCGCCAGGTGGGAGCACTGAAACAACTTTTGCGATGAAATAAGTGTATTATCGGTTACATTAAATGGGTGTTAGTTTGCATGCCCTTTGCTGATAACGTAAAAATTACCAAAAGCTTTATTAATAAACTTGTTTACTGGAACGGAAAAATACACCAATTGCCTGGAATAATTACTTTCAAATGAGAGAAAGACATCGGTGAAATAATAATGGCCGACCGCGGAATACGAACTAAGTCATTAAGTGCCTTACAGCCGACAGACAAGAGGTTATTTAAATAAAACTCACTTCTCTTCAAGAATGATATAAGATATTACAAATATTATTCGAAATACATCGTATCGTTAAGCAGAAACAGTATGCATCGAGTGCAAATAGGGCCCACAATATGTTCACGTGGCGCCTCCCTGGCTGATCTAGCACAGTTGGGCACATATCTATAGTACCCGGGTTGAAACACCGGCGGGGCTATATGTCAGAAGGGTGTTTCATCTTTCACTTCACTCCATTATCTTTGGAGGTCGCTCGGCCCATTTAGCCTACCTTGTGCGCAAAAATGGCTGTAAAACGGCAACACCTTTACATTTACAAGATGTGCACATAATAAAAACGTCAATTATCTGCAGATAAATCAACCCAGTCTGGAGACATTTGGCTCTCCGACTCCGCTTCGTAACTTTTCAGATTACAAATTTTTGGAATAACTTAAGGATTATATATATTATTACATACTTTATAAATGTTTACTTAATGTGTAATTATCATTTGCGAGCACACACATACACACACAAATTTATATATATATATATATATATATATATATGCCATGAACATCAACCAATAATCAACTATTAGTTTTAACACTAAATTAATGAAGAAAATTGAGACCTCTATTATCAACATTTAAAGAGATCATATAACCTGTGGATTTGGCAATTGTATATATCATCAAACATACAAAACAAACACTGACGCAAATATGGTGCAGTAATTTTATTATTTGCGGAAAAATCTTAACACCAAGCATAAAGTGGAAGAAATAACAATTTTATGAGTAAGTGTATATTATATAAATATAACAACAGGACTATGTTCTCAACAATGATAAAGGTGTTATCTCAAAAAACAAAAGCACAAACAATATAAAAATAGAAACGAGTTTAGCAAAACTGGACGGAATATTTCTATCACAGAAGACTGGCGAAGTTAAATACGCTCCCAAATATTAATACTAATTCTATGCACCTGTTAACTGATGAAGTGTATCTATGGTGGAGTACGTCACATCCAATATGGTATGAAGCTACTCAATACCCAATTCAAACCATCACACAACGTTACCCAATACACAACATTATATCATAATGTCTTGTCTTATCTCAAATAATACTGTTATGTTACCGTGTATGCCAAAAGTATACCTTTATACATAAATCATTATTTGATGGCGTGTAAGTATGCTATACTTTATTTCCCTGACATTAACTTTTCAAGCTGTTATATCATAAACTAAACTTGCTCTATAAACCTAAGTACTTCAATAAGGACAGATGCAGAACCGAGTTTAGTTAACTAATTCATTTTTATTAACCACTGTGCTTACAGCATACAAAGTAATTATACCATGAAAAAAATCCCAATCATGAACAAAATAAGATCTGATTCTCTCTCAACTGAATAGCAAAATAAAAAAAATATTGCCCATAATATTTTTCAAAATTTGTCAGGTATTTGTCATGATATAAATGATACCCTCAAATCAATATTTTCATACATTTAAAAAAAACGATTAAAAACTTCTCTACAGTCAGGTTTAGAACAACTCGGACATTAAGTATACTGTATCATCAAAATAAACGGACCATCAGAACAACTGGGCCATCAAAACGGTGGTCCATCAGAGTAACTAGGCTGGCAGACCACTAGAAGATCAGAACGTCTAGGTCATCAGAACAACTGGGCTGTCAGAACTACTAAGCCATCAGAGCATTGCTTATAAGAACAACTAGGCTGTCACATCGATGTCCCAGAACAAACTGTTGACACACTGCTCCGTTAGAACAATCGGCTCTCAGAACAGTGGCAATATTCTGATATCATTTACATGTATTTTGTATATATTACCAGATTATCATTTAATATTATATGTTACATCATGTGTTATTGTGACTCATTTTATTGAATAATATTATATGTTGTTGTACATAATATAATCATGTGTCACTGTATACTATCAGATGTTGTTTAATGTTATTGTCTGTCATTATAACGTTCTGGGCTATGTAAGTGCATTTTATTTATATTTCACTGTGTATTACGGCATGCCAGTGAATGCATATATATATATATATACCTTTTAAGAACCAGTCAAGCATTTACTAACACTCAAAACAAATTTAGAGTAAGACATTTTACTATTTTTATTGATCTTTTAAATGAGTAAATCTCACATTTTTTATTTGTTCACGCCTATATTTTCGATCTAAAATAGTCCAGAAAAATAGATCAATCAGTTCAATATGGTTGCTTTAACAGTTTCTATATGAAGACGAGGTTTCCTCGAGTGTACAAAATTGACACCCAATTTAGAGCATCAACATTGTTGTATCTGGTAGGTATTCGGCATGAGAGAATTAGAAATAGTGAAACTGTGTAAATGGTCACATTATATATCTATCCTGGCTAAAGACAAAGTCATTAACTCCACCACCTCTCTAAATGCATGGAAAATATGTGACACCTATAGGATCATCTCCAAATTCATCCATTTGATCAAATTGAAGCAGCGTGGCTTCACTTAACATCTATTGTGGTTCCGAAATAATACCAAACATAGATTTGAGGAAACTGCCATAGACAGGACTTTTTAGACCATATGAAGTTGAAATCTAACTGCAATTCAATTATGGATATATGTGTTAAAATAGGTATCTAGAATACGCAACAACTGATTTTGAATAACATTTAATTTTTTTGAACTGCAAGTTAACTGTTAAGCCCTTGTTTACAGAATAATTAATTAAAACAAATGCAATAATCATAAAATCGAGTTATTAGGCAATTTATAAATCTATCGCAGACACATGACGCCTGAATATCTGTGGGAACTCGTTTCTATTAGAAAGTTATCTCAAAGACATCAGACTATCTAGTCAGATACTACATTGTAGATATCTGTGTCTTGGCTGATGTAATATGGAGATGGAACAGGTTGCCGATGGATATTAGAAATGAGTCTTTTCTGGAAAACTTTAAACCTGTTCTAAAAAGCTCACCTGGTCAAGATTACTTTCCCCGATAAAGAATGTTTATCGTACAAATATATATAATAGGATGTTTATATACATCTTATTTTATCACTGTTAAGCATCTTTGACTGGATCTTATTAGAAATTAAGGGGGTGTTATTAAATGTATATTATTGTTGTTGTTGTTGTTGTTAACCTAAGCATGATGTAACAAAGACATGGATAACCCTAAGAAGTTCTGGTATCAAAAATGACATTATCATGCTCTTTTCATCTTCTTAAATAAACAGTTCTGCATGCCGAGATCACATGATCATTCCAATTAATGTATTTGTCAAAAATAACCTCTGATTTTGTTACTGATCCATTAGGGATGAGGAAAGATTGGTCATTAGGGATGAGAAAAGATTGGTCATTTAGGGATGAAGCAAGATTGGTCATTTAAGGATGAAGAAAGATTGGTCATTAATTTAGGGATTAGGAAAGATTGGTCAGTGTGTAACACTGGTGTATTTTAGTTTTTACAGATTTAACTAGCTTGACTACCGCTCTCTGGTTCCCGAGGAGAGCTTGAAATGACGAGGTTTCATTTCGCCTTTTTTACAGGTCGTGACGAAATAAAAAGTTATGTTCTTTGAATAATACTGACATTCATTGATTCAGCGGGACATTTTGGTGCACGAGATCGCTCATCATAACACTAATAAACGCGAATTTAATAGACAATAACTCAACAGCACAGATATCGATTCGCCATCTTGGCCGCCTACGAATACATCGTCACGCAAAATAACAGAACGACATGATACATGACTATTTAAGCACAACTTAACATTATATATCTATGAGTGTCCTTATGGTTTATTAATTAAAATTCAATAATATTGCTGAGGTACAAGCCGTAAAATTAATTATATTATGGAGATCTATTAACACGTGGTGCTACAAACGCGCTGTAAATATTTTGCCGGAGGGTGTATTTATTTAGGATTTCGTAATCAAATCAACATCGTTATCATTGACCTAAAAGAAAACTAGACCGAACACGGCCGCCGATTTTGATGGCAAACAGGTCCCAAATTCCGGTCGAGGAAATAGG
Organism: Paralvinella palmiformis; assembly: GCA_025642065.1. Classification (NCBI taxonomy): domain Eukaryota; kingdom Metazoa; phylum Annelida; class Polychaeta; order Terebellida; family Alvinellidae; genus Paralvinella; species Paralvinella palmiformis. The sequence goes on along the minus strand of JAODUP010002129.1, from coordinate 12,394 downwards.
AACGCAGGCTGGAAAGATCAGGTTTATAAACGTGGTGAATTATTGTTGTATTGATGGTTGCATAAGCCGTGGGCGTGAAAGTAATACAAACGGGATGTCTTTTCATCGGTAAGCATAAGGAACACATTTAAAATAGCTGTTAAAGCAGGGTTTTTTGGCGGGAAATTAAGCTTAACTGTTATTCTATTTAGCCTGTACGACAACCCCCGGCCGTCTCTGGCATTTGATCCCAATTAAACTAGATCTACGGACTTGAATAAAACGACTTTTACATATTTCATGGCATATAATAGGAGAGGAATAATACAGATTGTCTGCACACACACAATTATAATGCACGCATCACAATAAATGTCCGTATTCGTAGGTTCAAAACTCGAAGCGCAGCCGCTTCAACGCTACTTTTTCCCTTGCCGGAAGTCAGAGCTGTTTGGTCATGGCGGCCAATTCAAACGCTACTGACTGCTCGGTCTAGTTTTATATTTAGGTCAATGTATATGCTCAAATGTTACGGAATTTCAGCGTGCACATGCGTATATCTAGCGGAAAATTATTTTGTCATGGTTGGATGCGAGCACAGTATCGAAAGTGTGCTAATTGGCTTCTAAACACTTCGAGAAACATAATTACTTGAAACCAAAAGCTGCCAAGTCGTTCGGGAAATTCGAAGTGCAACATCACCAAACGTGCATATTTAGCGTATTGGCCCTACTCAGAACAGGGCCATACATTGGCTATGATTTAACATAATGTAGTTAAACTAAACTGATATAACATCTGTTCGATTGGCACAAAACTTTAGTGTATTTTGAGCCAACCATATCCAAATATCAGCAATCTAGTATTCTAAATTCTCGGAGGAAATTGGTTCGTTATCAGGATCGAGTGATATATTTCCCTTAGTAATGACGGGAAGTATGACCGGCTCTAGATGTAATGGCACCGGAATATTTGTTGGATAGTTCAGCTATCAGCCAAGTTACACCAGTGAAACTGGTGTATTTGGCATATTATATAATATAGATTTAATTTATATTAGTATAAATTGATTATATTTATTTATTTTGTAACTTATTTATTTTGTAATTTATTTTCTTTTGTCGATTACTTGACGCCTTATATTATCGCCCACTCCAGTGTTTACGCTAGAACCCGGTTTTTGGTAATGTGTGTTAAATGATTGAGAGTTGTTGACGTTGTTGTAGTGTAATAATCAGAGTATTCTTTTTACTTATTTCTTTTCATATTTAGATAATGAATTATACTAAAGATCAGTTGTTTGTCTTACGTAATACCATTTGTTTAACGATGCAGTCACGTAGTGGAAAGCATCCAGAGTAGATTGGGTCTGATGCTGGTAATTTGATCACTGTGCCAATAACACCATATAATGGCACAGCTGTACAAAATATAAGTATTGGTCTAGTAAATTGCCAGTCGATCTGATGAATCAATCTGATGAAATATCTGAAGTTATTAAGGATATGGATCTTGATGCTCTTGTCATTACAGAGACTTGTCTGACCTGTAATGTTTCATACCAGATAATTGTTGGTAAGGTGACTCCAGCTGAATACAGCTCGGATTCACAAGAAAAGTGTGGGAGTCGGAATTCTTCGTGACTCATTTGCGTTCGTGTTCGTGTACCTATTATCTACCAATTACACCCAACTAGGAAAAATGGCCTGAAAGCTGCAGATTTCTTCAAGCAATTTTCGGAATTTGTTGACTCTCTTGCTACCAACAGTGGCCATTTGTTGATCTTAGGTTAGATTGCCAGAGGAATACAGAATAACAATATAGAAAATATAAGTCAATTGACAAGGATGTTTTTCTTGCTGATCTGCGAGGCTATTCTCTGGAATTGGATCCACCAGATGATGTTGATCATCTGGCAGATCCAATACCAGAGAATATACTCTCTATATAAAAGTACACCGAGGGACCTTGTAGATGAGTATGCACCTTTAGGGACAAAGGAAATGCTAAAAAGACCACTGATTCCATGGTACAATAAGGATATACAAGTTGCAAAGAGACACAGAAGGTACTGTGAGAGTAGTTTTTGTTATATGGTGTACCACACGGTTCAGTTCTTGGTCCTCTGGTGTTCACGATGTATACCCATCCTTTTGGGATCATTGCACAGCGATATGGCATTAAATATAACTTGTATGCTGATGAAACACAGCTGTGTATAACACTAGTTCCTAACATTGAGCTAATGTTCTTCTCTTCCTTGAAACATTGAGAACATTGTATTGGTGATATTCGGCTATAGATGAGTCAAAATCGTCTAGGATTAAATGATAATAAAACAAATATTATATATTTGGCATCACCACATTATGTTAAATGCCTAAAAATGCCAGCACTAAAGATAGGTGCATCTTCGATTACCCCTAATGGGCCAGCACAAAATCTAGTGGTTATTTTTGAAAAATGTATTAACATGTCACACCAATATTCTGAGCCGCCTACTACAATCTTAACATCGACTGTTTAATAGTATTCTTGACACAAGAAGCACTTGTAACTGTAGTTCATGCATCTGTTACATCTCATACAGACTATTGTAACTCCCTGCATATCTGATTATAACATCAATCACCTTCAGCGAATTCAGAATAGTGTGGCTCGCTTCGTGACAAATACACGAAAATATGATCATATCACCCAATTCGTCAAAAACTACGCTGGCTACCTGTTATACAGCGTATTCATTTCAATATATTACTAATGACTTTTAGTTATAAATCTGTCAATGATACGGCATCTGATTGCTTGTGTGAACTGATGTCCATTAGAAAGTCATCCCGAAAACTCAGGTCATCCGGTCAGATACAATTGCAGTTGCCTGTGTCTATGCTTAAGTGATATGTTGATTGTGCATTTAGTGTAGCAGCCCCCCACTTTGTGGAATAGGTTGCCGGCAGATATTAGAACTGCGTCATCTCTTGATTCCAAAAACACATCTGTTTAGGGTTGCTATCGCAGATAAATAACAAATACAATTAAAATTTCTTATAGGGTTTTAAGACATTTTATTTGGGGTATTAATATGTGACATATTATTTGTCCAACACCTATGAATGACTCCTGTTGGTAGGGACGCTTTATTAAATATACATTATTATTATTATATACAGCTGTGTGTTATCATACAAATGATATTTATTTCGATATATAATCCTATACAGCTGAACAGTGAGCCCATTTGATATATATATATATATATATATCTTAGGCGAAGAGGTGGATAAGTTCTATGCCTTTGATTAGATTCTGAAATTGGTAGATCTATTTGATTTAAAATAACGGATTAGTATTTTGCGTGTATACATCACACAACTTGGATAGATGTTTATTTACTAATCAGTGATACACCAAATCGATACAAAAATAATCTAAACACTATCATGAAAGAATAAATGCTTCACTTGATCACTCACTCAATTAATCACTCATTCATCCAGACGGCCGCCCAATGGGCCGATGTGCCACTCAAACAAGGGATTGATTAATGCTAACAGCTGAGTTATATTATCTAATTCATTGATTTCAGTTTTATTTCTTCTGTCGTCAGAGGTCCGTGTCCCCGACGTTGTTTATGGTCTTTAGATAGGCCGCCGTGCATCACTAGATAACCATCGGGCGGCCGACTTTCTCGTTCGGGAAACCCATCAAAACCGGGATTATCGTGACCGTGGTCGTTGTTACACTGATTATAATAATCGGGGTTGCCGCCAGGGTGACCGTTCGTGGCCGCGTCGCCCGCCAGAGGTCGTAAATAGCCGTCCGGATCTGGTATACTATCAAATGCCGCTCTGGCAGCACTGACACTAAAAGCCGACGTCCGTGGATCATCACTAGCATCGAAGCTGGATTCTACCACGAGGTTCTGGTAGTTATGACCATCAGCATTCTGGTCTATGCCACGCAATTTCAGGTATCCAAAAGAAGATTGCTGATTAGCTAAACGATCTTCTTCCAGGAACGTTTCTAGGTTACTGGCTATGTGATCAAAGGTAGGTCTATCTTTGGGAGAACATTTCCAACAAGCGGTCATCAGCTCAGCACTGGAATTTAGAATTGTTGTTGTTATTATTGCTGTTGTTGCTAGCCTTTTTCATCTTGATACTACTACTACTACTGCTGCTTCTACTACTACTACTACTACTACTACTGTTATTCCTATTTCTGTTGCTATTTTTCTTCTTGATACTACTACTATTGTTACTACTTCTGCTTTTGATGTTGTTGTCGTTGTTGCTACAGCCACTACTACTACTATTACGCAATCTTACAATGCGTTAATTTATCTCTAATCTCGAGAACAGTTTAATTTTGTTCAGGTTTCTGTTTATGTATTTACTACGAAACGTACCGAACAATCACCGATGCATGCACGCACACAGGCACACGGATACGCAGGTGATTGAATACTTACACGAGATCGGGCGTTATGGTAGGTACATCAAGCCGTCTACCTCTCAATAAATATTGCTTCATCTTAAAGCTATCGATGTCAGCATATGGCGTCTTACCACGTGTCATAAGCTCCCACAATAACACACCATACGACCACTGACACGAAGAGACCAATGCAATAATGACAATTAATCACCAGATGCTAAAACAAATACTATTATTCTGGTTTTTGTATAGAGTCGTGCATTAAAAATATGATTTTCTTTTTCATTCTTACATTTCTTCGAGTTTTATTACTTTGTTAGAGTGAAACAACAACATTAATATACAAAATAAATAATTTCAACAACAAATAAACAAATAAAATAAATATTAACTATTTATTAATTATATATATATATATATATATATATAAAGAGTGAGAGACAGAGAGAGAGAGAGAGAGAGATGAAAGGATTTGGTTTTTTGTTGCCATTTATGGTTATACAAAATTCCGAACCATCTTATCAATAATAAAGCAGCCGTGAACAAAATATCTAAGATCTAATAAATTGAGCTTAGGCCCGCTGACGATACTTTTATGAAATATGTTGTTAGGGCAAGAGCGACCCGGTACTCTCCAACATCAAGAGTACTACCACATAGTGAATATAAACATCAGACGATCCTAAAACATCCCAGTTTTGTCTGGCCTTTAACAGAGTAATAATAATTATTATCGTTTTATTATTATTATGGCGCTGTACACGAACAGGCATTATTAGTCCGCTTACCACGTCACTGTAAGTTGTGAACTTCCCGTCATCCAGACTCTCGATCGCCATCCACTTGATAGGCATTGGACGGGATCTGTCAGCTATCCTGTAGTAGTCATCTTGATGGATATCTCTGGCCAATCCGAAGTCCGCTATTTTGATACCACGGCGTTCATCGACCCTGAATAACGAATCCACAGTCAGTTAGTTGCCCGTTTCTCCGGAGCTGCTGACATATTTAGCTCCGGAAGATTTATGGGCGACTTCTTAGGGGTTGACAATATGTAGACAGCGGAGACAAAACAAAAACCATTCTCATTTCGAAGGTTGTGTTATTAAATTTAACTTCAAATGTTTAAATCGTGCACTCCCCAAAAGCTTTCTACCTCCGTAGATTATCAGGTACCGTGGCCGTATTTCGGGCGGCCATTATTCTAAGAACCGGCCCTGGGATTTAACTTGCACATTCTAAACCTTCATTTCAGACGCTTACATACAGTTCCTGGCTGCTAAATCCCGGTGGACGAAGTTCTTCTTTGAAATATGGCTCATACCCTTGGCCGCATCGAGAGCGAAGGTGAGAAGATTGGCCAGATTCATTTTCTGTGTTGATGGGGAAAAAGACTAAACTGTTAGAATACTGATCACTGTCATTGCATCGATTAGTAGGCCATCTCAACATGACCACTATCATCATCAACATTTACCCTAATCTATGATCATTATCAGTTATATGATGATGATGATGATGACGATGGTGATGATGTCCATGATAGTTAATTTCAATATAATGAGCAGTAAAACTAATATAATAATAATAATAATAATAATAATAATATCATTGTCATTATCATCGTCGTAATCATCATTGCTAATCGTATCGTCACTCCCATCATCATCATCATCATCATCGCCTCAACAATCACTGCCATCATCATCATCATCATCTTTTTCTTACGTTGTTTTGATTACGCAGGTATTGTCTGAGATCGCCATTCTCCATGAATGGTATCAGTACGAATGGTCTTCCTTCCTTAAACACGACCCCCACCACACTTAACACATTGGGATGGTTGAAATGTCTCATCATTGTAGCCTCCTGGAGGAATTCCTGCAACTGACGTGACGTCACTGTAGTATCTGCGTAAAAAGACAAACTTTGGTCAAAGATCATCACCAAGTTGCAATCCATCTTGACCGAATATCCCTCGGGATTGTTCTATGATTATAAATGTTAATCTACGTTCCCCAGTTTCCCAAACGGTAAAACTAAATAAATATATTGTGCCACAATTTAGCGTAGTTCCTTGATGCATTACTGGAGCCGTTTGTCCTACATCTGTACTAGAAAACACATACAGGTGATGGATGAGACTTTAATAGACTGTGGTCTCTTCTTCGACTCCAGTGACTTCGAATAGATACTATCAAACTCGTCATCTGTCAATTAGTTATCGTCACAATGGGGTCAACGAGTCAACAGTTATGAAATGTCGAGAGAGCTCAAAGGTAATGAGGCGAAGCGAAAGTTGAAACACCCTTCAGTCATAGTCTCACCGAGATTCGAACTCGGATGGTGGAGATATTTGTGCAACCGCACTAACTCGACAATTAGAGAAGACAATGAACATACAACAAAAACAACATGAACAACCCAACAACAAAAACAACTTGCTATCATGTTCTTCTGAGGATCGATCAGCGTCGATCTTTGGTCTTTTGTATTTCGTTCATCTGTTGGAATGTTTCCAGCTTTTTTCGTTAATATTTCAGACATTTCTTGTCTGTATTATCTCAGGCCAATGGCATCCGCGCATCTAGCTGTCTACATATCTTGACATCTACACGTATTGACATCTGCTTAACATTTGCATATCTGGACATCTGCACATATCAATCAGTTTTGGTCTGAATCTTAAACTGGCTGACAGGAGACTGTGATCAAATTCAAGGCTGCATATCATCTAATAACAGAACCTCCTTGTCGTCATTTTGAGGCGATAATATGGCACCCATAGGAATAGACATAGTAAACCCGTTACAATAATAATATTAATATAATATATATATATATATATATATATATATATATATATATGGGGGAAAGAGTTGTATGCAAGCATGTGTATGTAAAACACTTTTATGTTTAATATCTAAACATGATATATTGTTCTAATTACCTTTAATTGTCTTAGCGGCGACAAATATTGTACTACCATCATCATGCTGAAACTTAGCAGAGTACACTGAACCGAACTGACCTGTTGAACAATTGCTTATTATTATTATTATTATTATTATTATTATTATTATTATTATTATATTAATATAATATAGATGATAGATTTAGTTATTTATTGAAATCAATCTGTCCTATGAGGTTTACCTTCACCCAATTCTCGACCTATTCTCAATCTGTCATAATTTTTCAGAAGTGGCTCTAGTTCAGCTTTCATTTGAGGAGATAATCGTGTCCACAAATCAGGTGATCTGACTAATAGGTAAACATTATAACATTTAGTCCAATTATATGGTTATTGAATGAATGAATGAATGAATGAATGAATGATTTTGAGTGTGAACGTGACAAAGCGAGTGAACGAATGAGTAGGTGACTGGGTGAGTCAGTGAGTGAGTAATGATAATTATAGAATACACACTGTAATAATTTCTTTGACCTTCTACAGCTTCTTCACGTCTTTGTTGCTTCTTCACACATATCAGAGTTGCAACTACAACAATAAGAAGAATAACCATTCCACAAGAGACCCCTATCGTGGCTTTCTGGATCACCGGATTATCCCAAGCGGTCAATTGATACTGAAGGTATCCTAGGTGCTGCTTCATGTAACCAACCATAACCTGAAATAGATTATTAATGCACGAAGCGTATTATGCTGATTACGATAACATAATGGCCTCATTACCAGATGAAGAAAGTACCATTTTGTTTTAGTATCATATTTTGTATCTTTATAACATATAAAACACCGAGAAAGATCCAAATATCATCAATCGCCATCATGTCCTAATTAATGACAGCATGTGATATTGTTTCGAGATAAACCCTTCTCATAAGTTATACGATGTCGGATCGATTTGCTCGTACGACAATTTCTATAATATATTTCACCGAACACTGCCATTAGCCATGAAGATTTCCGTACGCCGAACCCATGTACTTCTGAAGTACCATGGATAGGGTGTATCGAGAATATGTCTTCGATGTTTGCAATAAAGTTTCGCCTGTTTGCAGCAGGCTTAATATTTCTACTTGCGGATGATGCAATTGTTCCCCACAGAATTTTATCCAACGACGATTGAGGATGAAGCTTAGCACAAAATAAACGTTGTCAGCAGTGTACCGAGCTCGTAGAAATATTTCTCTGAACGGTCGGTTATGCTACTTACGACCACTTGAGGTTCTCCGTTCTTGTGGATACCACCATGATAAGGTCTATCCGTGGGCGGCTTACATCGTATCACATTAGTGATGAAGTAAGTTATCTCACAGGTAGAATCATTGCCAGAAGGCGTCGTCCCATTGCCCACAATTATTGCGTAATCCTCTTTCCTGACTCCTAAATTGAAATTAGTTCCCTGAAAATGGAGAGCACGCTAGAATCTTAGACAGAAATGTGATGTTTAATATGCGTTTCCAAGGTACTGATCTGATTGTAGATGAAGCCTATTCCAAGAGAGAACAATACTTCATTTATTCAAAAAAGATCTAGCCATCATTTACCCGTATCTTAATTTCGGTTTGGCCATCGTACACTTTGAATGGCAACAAATTATCGTCAAAGTTGTTGAAGGTAGGATCCTGCCAGATGATAAACTCGGAGAAGTTCCTATAAACCACTCCATCCATAATGAAACCTATCCAAAAGTTATACTCTGGTCTTCTCAGAGGATTCCACGTGGGAATGCTGGACTCGGGAAAGGTGCTAACCGGCTTCGACTTACAAATCATACACGTACTGTTTACTACATGACAAACCTGTAAGGGAGACAGGAAAAATTAAGTTTAACCTGGATTGTCTCCTTGTTATAATAAATTATTAATTTTAAGGGCGAGCAACATTTGGTAAAATTGATTTTGCAATCGTGTCTTTGTGCGTGTGTGTGTGTGTGGGGGGGGGCGTCAGACATGGGGTCAATTCAATGCCGGAATTGGATTTGATGGTCAATTCCGGAAATGGAATTGATTATTTAAAAAAAGGAATTGGAATTGCTAAATTTGGAATTGGAATTGAAGTTTCCTACAAAACATTAAATCCACAAATTGATTTACCATAAAAAAATTAATTCAGAAACATTTCTTCCATAACAATCCTACTTGGAATATAAACTACTGGGAGTAGGTATTCCAAGTTGGTTCTGAGAGTAGGTATTTGGAGTACCAACTCATGGTAACAAGTAGTAGGTAAAAGAGTCGGTAAAAAAACCGGAATTGGAACTGATACATTTGGAATTGATAAATTTGATGTGGAATTGGAATTGACCAAATGGAATTGACTCTGTGTGTGTGTGTGTTAGATACTACATAGCATGGCATACATACCCCGTCGTATTTCTGTCCACGATGATCCTTTTGTTCGTATACAGTTTTCTTGTTGTAAACCAAATACATCACCATCAGAGGTAATTTAACGGAATCCAAATGCTGGCCAGTTATGATCTGGTCCACACCACCTCTGTATCAGAATAAAACCCCATCATTCATAGATGTTCATATGACCTTGGTGAATAGACCTTGGAGGTCATTTTTATGACCATCTGTTTGGAAAAAGCTCAGCCTCATGTTTGAAGTATTTTTTTCATATAAACAGAATAGTCTCAAATGATAATTCTTAAATACAAATATTATCATGTATCACACACCCTTCATATATATATATATATATATATATATATATATATACATATATACATATACATACATACATACACACGCGCACAAGATTACCTAACTATCCCACTGCCGGGTGTCACATTAAAGATAACGGGATCCGGTTTATATGTGAAGCTTTCCGTTGTCCTGTAATTGTACACTGATCCGGATTTGTTGAAAACCAACACCAGAGGTCCGCTCGTTCCTGACAGTGACTTGGAGACGTTGGGCGTTGTACAGTAAATGAAGGTATCGTTAACGAACCTGAAACAGATAATAATGATTATGATGATGATGATGATGATAGTAGGACATGAATAGTATAAATAATTTGATATTTACATATCGCTATTTGACAATATACTCACCCGATATGGAACGTTATGTCTTCTGTGTCATTCTTAAATGATATTTTTGTCAAATGAGATAAGTTTTGACCAATTAAAACCATCTTAGTTCGGCCAGCCACTGGACCATACGTTGGTATCATAGCGGTCACCTGGAAAATTGTTATATTTAATAGCGAAACCAATCAGTCTATCAATCAGTCCACGCACACACATGACACACACACACACACACACACTGGTCATTAAGCTTATAACAAAGTCCATTATGTTTAATTGTGTTTTACCTCAGGCGCTGATGTTGCTGACACGAATTCAAAAGCTGAGATGCCAAGATAAATAAACAAAAGAGAGGTGAATGTTGTGTCTACAGCCATTATGAATCCTCTTCTGGTGTCACATCAACAGCTGTAATTAAAATGAAACAACAAACACGGACTTCTGATATTTGTACTCAAAAAGTCACTCATTATCCAATTCAAAAGACTGAGTGAGTGAGTGAGTGAGTGAGCGAGCGAGCGAGTGGTCGAACGATCGAGCGCGCTGGACTGTTTAGCCTACGATTCGGTCATAGCTGGAACATATGACAGAGAGGTCTATTCGTTGAGGAAATCATATGCTCCGATGAAACATCCCTCACTGATTGGCGATATTGGGATTGGAGCCCATAACTGGAGATTGTCGCCGTATTGGACTATGAACTGTGTGTGACGACGACTGAGCTCGGATATAAAGAAACATAAATGCGAGAGAGGAGTAACACCGACACTTACATGTAGACGAACCGAGATTTAGGTACAGCGAAGTGTGACTTTGGCACATTAGAGGATGAGCACAAACTTTAAAATGGCTCTCGATTATCTGATGTTGACTATGTACGAATTAGGGACAGCTAGTAGCCGTCCTCATGGGATACGTATTGTATATTTCGAAAAACGTTCCATCATTAATACGTTCATATTAATTAATCAAAAGTCGATCGGTTGAAGGAAACCAAATTTTTATGATAACGGTTCAACTAATTACCAGCACTAATTATAACCACCTAGATATTTATAATCTATCGAGATAAATCTATGATACAGGCACCACAGTTACCTCCCATTTAGATATCTGTATTATTACAGAGACCGCTAATAGATCACTCGCAATTAGTCATTTAATATACTCTAGAAATCTTCAGCTGCTTGACAAAGCTCATTGTTAAAGAAACAGTTCACTCTCAGATATTATGACTTAAAAAGCATATAAAAGTAACCCCAATTATCACAACAATATTCACGAACTAAACCAAATTAATGGAGGGGGGGGCGTCATATGGCTTGCTTAAATACCAGATTGTATGACGGGAAGGAGAAAGTCATGTGCTCTGACGCCAACGAGCGTGTTGTGCAGACGTTATGTAATAGATACTCTTAACCTTACATGTTTATGGCCATTTTGTGCACAAGGTGGGATAAATAGCCCAAGCGACATCCAAACGTAACGAAGCGAAGTCGAAGATGAAACACCCGTCAGATATATTTAACAGTATAATTTTCTTTAGCCATTTTTTTGACACATGAAGCTGTTTGCACCAACTATGCTGTAATATTCATAAATACGGGTTTGTTCGGAAATTATAGATTTGGTTGACCCTTGTTTGCAATTGTTGTGACCTAGCGGATACAAACAGTTAGTACATGGTGACGTCATACTTCAGGAGCGTCTGATTTGTGCCTGGCTTCAAAATGGCGGACCCCACAGACGATATATAGTCAATTAACCAGTACTTTGAAGCGGATTTAGAAAATATGTGGTCCCTTTTTGAGTAGCAGGGAAACATTAGAGTACTTGCTTCTACTAACTGAACAAGTTGTGGTGGGGGAATTGCAGTCAGTCAATCTCTCACTCTAAAAGAGGATAGCCTCCCTCCACTCCCGTCCCATATCAGATATTAAAATCCTCCCTAAAGAGGGCATCTGTAT
>JAODUP010002120.1:0-11764 GCA_025642065.1 Paralvinella palmiformis | reverse complement strand
TTTGAATGGCTGCTGTTAGTAAGGGCGCTTTATTAAAAATACATTATGATTATATGATGAAATGTGAAGAAGTGGGAGGAGAAGAGTAGTAGTACTAGGATTGTTCACTACTGATGCCACCACATCCGGGTAATAATGGGAGAGATTGAAATGGAAAGTTGTGAGATTGTCAATTCGCTGTGTCTACAATGTGATTCGGGACCAGAATGGAAAGAAGTGTTTTCGTGTTATCTTCGGAATTTCTAATGTATCTAATGTTACACGACTTCTGAATGAAATGAACTCGCTAACTGTCTCTGAAGTGGTAATGTTTTGCCCCGAACTGATCACACTATTTTGTCCATGCCAATAAATAACCAATCGAATGATGTAGTTTCTACTCGACACAGAGTGTTTTGTTCTTCTTTTTTCATGTAGAGTATTCAGACATTGATTATGTTGCATGTATATATATATATATAGGTGTGCGTGTGTGCGTATGTATATCTATATATAAAAAGAAAAGATGTGGACTTGTACCATAGAACACCGATAGGATGTCTAGATAATAAAAGTATTGCATATTTCACAACTGAAAGCAGCACACCTAGCCCCACATATATATATATATATATATATACCTACAATCCCGAACTAAACTAACCAAACAAAGAACCAGGTCGATTTGTCTCTCGACAAGAATTAGGTGGCTCTGAGGAGAGCCGTTTGTTGGTGGTGTAATCGGTTCGGATGTTAACTAGCCTGTTTACTTTGGCTTCTGCGTCTTCTTGGGCAGAAGTACGGCCTGGATGTTTGGCAGAACGCCACCCTGGGCAATGGTCACTCCGGACAGGAGTTTGTTCAACTCCTCGTCGTTACGGATGGCCAACTGCAAGTGACGGGGGATGATCCTCGTCTTCTTGTTGTCCCGTGCGGCGTTACCTGCCAACTCGAGAACCTCGGCGGCCAAATACTCCATGACGGCAGCCAAATAGACGGGTGCACCGGCTCCGACACGCTCGGCATAGTTGCCCTTTCTCAGCAGACGATGGATCCTTCCCACTGGGAACTGAAGACCGGCACGGGATGATCGGGACTTTGCCTTTCCCTTCGCCTTTCCTCCTTTACCGCGTCCTGTCATGTTGGAGTGCGTAAAACTTCGATAGAGACAAAACTTCGACGATCACTTCGTGAAGCTAACTGATAGCGAGCGCCGAGTAGCCGGCTTTTATATGACGGCTCCGAGCGTGCCGAGCCGAGCCGAATCGAACTGAGCGCAGGCTAGCCTCTCTTTCACTTACACAGCGACAAGCGACCGGCTCGCGGCTCGCTGCTTGGCTCATATATAAGGCCTAGCCGGCCAACCGCCGACATTACTGTCATCGCGATATTCGACACGATGCCACCTAAACCTGCGTCTAAGGGAGCGAAGAAGGCTGCCAGCAAGGCCAAGGCCGCACGCGGCGGCGACAAGAAACGAAGGAAGAGGAGGAGGGAAAGCTACAGCATCTATATCTACAAGGTATTGAAGCAAGTACATCCCGACACCGGTATCTCGAGCAAAGCGATGAGTATAATGAACTCGTTCGTTAACGACATCTTCGAGCGCATCGCCGCCGAGGCTAGCCGTCTGGCCCACTACAACCGCCGGTCGACAATCACCTCCAGAGAAATCCAGACCGCCGTCCGTCTTCTCTTGCCCGGTGAGTTGGCCAAGCACGCCGTCAGCGAAGGCACCAAGGCCGTCACGAAATACACCAGCTCCAAGTAAACACTGACCGACTAAACTCCCACTAGTGTTTTGCTACATTCAAACGGCTCTATTCAGAGCCCCCACATGTCAAAAACGACAAGACCATCGTTATTGTATAAGGCTGATTTCAGTCGGTATGGGTTGGTGTGAATGAAGGCACCATTTGCTGCATATGGAGGAGGGCAGAATAGAATTTACTGACATGTTAGGTTCGCTTCCAAGTAGTACTCTTCGAAACATATAACACAATCCGTCGATAGCTTAGAACGTAAGCAGGCGGCATTTATGCATTATTTGTTCGCCATCGCAAACTCTCTGTAGTGTAGGTTTTGACGGAAAACGCTCTACTAACGATTCGCCTACACAGCATAATCTGATTTGTTTTTAAAGCTTTACTGCGCTGCATCGGAGAGTTAGGCAGACCAGACCGTGTTGTTTAGCTTCGTTCGGTATTAGACAAGCAGGCTGTTGTTCGCTTTCTTAACGATACGGTGTTTGCGTGTAGTTTGGTTCTGTTTTTTACGAACTGAAATCTGAAAAAAGATGGAGATAATTAGTGGAGAGGGATGCTCGGACAGTATGACGGGCCTAACTAACGACAACAGGCGACATTCTTTGTCTCCGGTCCCATTTGGCGCCAAGCGTAGTGGCCTGTATACCAGCGCCTTTCGATGTCGAAATTCTGCGCCGAGAGCGAGCCGTTCGATTCGGCAGCTTCGCAGCGCAGCGTCGGCACGCGAGCCGGCCGTCTGGCTGGGGATTTCCAAACAAGATGGCGGCTTCGTGTTCGACCGGCGTAACGTTGGGAAAAACCCAGAGTCGAGCAGCGCTATAAAGAGGCCGGCCAGGGGCCGGAGCGGGCATTCGTCTCTTCGCTTGCACGAGAGAAAAGTCATTGCTGAAATTGATCATGTCTGGTCGAGGTAAAGGTGGTAAGGGATTGGGAAAAGGAGGCGCCAAGCGTCACAGGAAGGTTCTCCGCGACAACATCCAGGGAATCACCAAGCCGGCCATCCGTCGTCTGGCACGCAGAGGTGGCGTGAAGCGTATTTCGGGTCTGATCTACGAAGAGACTCGCGGTGTGCTGAAGGTATTTCTCGAGAACGTCATCCGGGATGCCGTAACCTACACCGAGCACGCCAAGAGGAAGACCGTCACCGCCATGGACGTCGTCTACGCCCTGAAGCGTCAAGGCCGTACTCTGTATGGATTTGGCGGTTAGATCGAAGCCGTACAGTTGACAACGACAATAACAACAAACAGCCACAAACGGTTCCTTTCGGAACCACCACTCGTATCCAAAAGACAAGCAACCTAGCTGTGTTGTGTGCATGTGTGTTTTAGCGTAAGTTTGACGCACCGTGATCCGAAAGGTGAACTATTATTTGCTATTATTTTAATCATAGATTAGTGGGGGAAAAGAAATCGGGTCTGTTTTAGATAGAGATCGACTTCATCGCTGACTCGTATGGCGTGAGCGATGTCTGTTGTTCCGAAGAGACTTGTTTGGGTTAGTATTTGGGAGGCGAGTGAGTGTTGTTGTTTGTTTACATTGGGTGCGAGTGGTAATTATTAGTTGTGCGATCGCCGGTAGTAATTGAAATTGGGTAGGTTGCGAAGTATAGATCGTCTTCAGTAAACCGCGCCAATTCCAGTAATAAATAGCCACGATGTAGGCCTAACGTGCGACGTATAGTGTTGGTTGGCGTCGCTGGACTACCTAAGTCAGTTTGTGCGGCGCACAGCGAGCCGGCGAAAGCATTCGCCGTTTTGCGAGCTGTTGTATCAGCCAATGAGAGGCGAGCGCGCCGAACTAGATAAAGTCGAGGATACTACCAAGTTTTCGCATTCAGTCTGAGGTTTTGAACAGCAGACATCTCAGTTATGGCACGTACGAAGCAGACCGCTAGAAAGTCTACGGGAGGAAAGGCTCCCAGGAAGCAGCTGGCCACGAAGGCTGCACGAAAGAGTGCACCAGCAACCGGCGGCGTAAAGAAACCTCATCGTTATAGGCCAGGAACCGTGGCCCTGCGAGAGATCCGTCGTTACCAGAAGAGCACCGAGCTGCTGATCCGCAAGCTGCCATTCCAGCGTCTGGTCCGTGAAATCGCACAGGACTTCAAGACCGACCTGCGCTTCCAGAGTTCGGCCGTCATGGCACTGCAGGAGGCTAGCGAGGCTTACCTGGTCGGTCTTTTCGAGGACACGAACTTGTGCGCTATCCACGCCAAACGCGTCACCATCATGCCCAAGGACATCCAGCTTGCCCGCCGTATCCGTGGCGAGCGTGCCTAAGAAGTCGACTCTCGCTTATACCGGCAAACACGTACAAAATGGCTCTTTTCAGAGCCTCCAAATGTTAAGAAAGACTATATACCGGTCGTTGTGTATGGTGAGGTGTGTGCCGAGTTGTTGATCTTGGTAGTTTTGTTGCTTATAATAATAACACTAATTCGCCGTGTGTGTGTGTGTGTGTGTCAGGTCGGCAACTTGTGCAGAACGAGCGTATCGCTTCATATTAAGTTTACAGAGATACCTTATATAGCAATGTCCCATCATATCTTCTCGCGTACGAATGTTCTCTGTTCGGTGCTGCCATCTGGGGAATGCACACTACAACAGGTTTACGGTGACTAGTAGAGGTTAAGAAGGCGAGGAGAATGTCTGAGCTGCTCATAACAAGACAGAACATTAATATCTGGTTGTATGTTGGCATTTCACAGTAGTCTGTGAGACGATGTGTTCTAGCTCGTCATCAGCGTAGGTTGTAGGGTGTCGTGGTTTGAATTTGTTTATTACCTACGGTAGGGTAGGCAGATGTGATTGTAATAGACTAAAATAGCAGGATTTGAAAACGGCGAAGAACCACTCGCTTCCACCATGGTACTGCGTGGTGTGTTCTAACATGTAGTACATCAGAATATTATTATAGAACAATTGATCTTCTGGTCCACATTGTCAGTCATGGTGTTGTCATCATTTAGAAATAAGTGTGCATTATTGTGCAGTAACGTTTGACATGAACAAGTGACCAGAACTAGGCTGACATGGTGTTAATGAAAATAAACTGTACACTAGAGCAGATGAAAAGAACAAGCCAGATGATTGAGTAAACTAAGTCGTGCTGCCCAGTGTATGAATGAGCTGAGTTGGTCTCATTAAGTCCGGGATTGGTTTAGTAAGAAGACAAACAGGAAATTTCTGTACGACAGTAAACCATGACAAGGCACCAACCACTTACAGGGTTTTCAGAGAGAGAGAGAGAGAGAGAGATATCATTTTTAGATCATTTTAGATTATATTGGATATTCATGGTACAGCAGCGCCTTTGAATGGCTGCTGTTAGTAAGGGCGCTTTATTAAAAATACATTATGATTATATGATGAAATGTGAAGAAGTGGGAGGAGAAGAGTAGTAGTACTAGGATTGTTCACTACTGATGCCACCACATCCGGGTAATAATGGGAGAGATTGAAATGGAAAGTTGTGAGATTGTCAATTCGCTGTGTCTACAATGTGATTCGGGACCAGAATGGAAAGAAGTGTTTTCGTGTTATCTTCGGAATTTCTAATGTATCTAATGTTACACGACTTCTGAATGAAATGAACTCGCTAACTGTCTCTGAAGTGGTAATGTTTTGCCCCGAACTGATCACACTATTTTGTCCATGCCAATAAATAACCAATCGAATGATGTAGTTTCTACTCGACACAGAGTGTTTTGTTCTTCTTTTTTCATGTAGAGTATTCAGACATTGATTATGTTGCATGTATATATATATATATAGGTGTGCGTGTGTGCGTATGTATATCTATATATAAAAAGAAAAGATGTGGACTTGTACCATAGAACACCGATAGGATGTCTAGATAATAAAAGTATTGCATATTTCACAACTGAAAGCAGCACACCTAGCCCCACATATATATATATATATATATATACCTACAATCCCGAACTAAACTAACCAAACAAAGAACCAGGTCGATTTGTCTCTCGACAAGAATTAGGTGGCTCTGAGGAGAGCCGTTTGTTGGTGGTGTAATCGGTTCGGATGTTAACTAGCCTGTTTACTTTGGCTTCTGCGTCTTCTTGGGCAGGAGTACGGCCTGGATGTTTGGCAGAACGCCACCCTGGGCAATGGTCACTCCGGACAGGAGTTTGTTCAACTCCTCGTCGTTACGGATGGCCAACTGCAAGTGACGGGGGATGATCCTCGTCTTCTTGTTGTCCCGTGCGGCGTTACCTGCCAACTCGAGAACCTCGGCGGCCAAATACTCCATGACGGCAGCCAAATAGACGGGTGCACCGGCTCCGACACGCTCGGCATAGTTGCCCTTTCTCAGCAGACGATGGATCCTTCCCACTGGGAACTGAAGACCGGCACGGGATGATCGGGACTTTGCCTTTCCCTTCGCCTTTCCTCCTTTACCGCGTCCTGTCATGTTGGAGTGCGGCTCGTTGCTTGGCTCATATAGTGGGTCAGCCGGCCAACCGCCGATTACTGGTGGCAAGGCCACAGACCATTATCTTCCTCCCTACAATACAAAAATCATGGAGAGACTTCAATTTTCAATTGTCATTTGTCTCCTCATAATAGCAAAAGGCAGATTGTCGACCCAATTCTACATTTAGTAAACTTAATCACCAACAGAAGAAGAAAAATCTGATCCGGCACAGTTTGCACTGCCTTTCTCCAGATAAGGCCTTTGAAAGGACTGTGACTTTAATTTCTCTATTGTCTAGGAAGTCTTCTACCCACGATATCATTCTTCCCTTGATGCCCAGGGAGATTAAAGCGTCTAAGATGACGATGTGGTTAGCCCTTTCAAAGGCCTTATCTAGATCCAGAAAGGCAGTGTAGACTGTGCCGGATCGGGTTTTTCTTCTTCTGTTGGTGATTAAGTTTACTAAATGTAGAATTGGGTCGACAGTTGATCTGCCTTTTGTAAACCCGAAGAGATTTTTTGGTCTGGGGAGTTTAAATATTAGTCTGGTGAGAATTAGTCTCTCCATGATTTTTAGTATTGTAGGGAGGAGAGATATTGGTCTGTGGCCTTTGCCACCAGGTTTAGTCGGCGGTTGGCCGGCTAGGCCTTATATATGAGCCAAGCAGCGAGCCGCGAGCCGGTCGCTTGTCGCTGTGTAAGTGAAAGAGAGGCTAGCCTGCGCTCAGTTCGATTCGGCTCGGCTCGGCACGCTCGGAGCCGTCATATAAAAGCCGGCTACTCGGCGCTCGCTATCAGTTAGCTTCACGAAGTGATCGTCGAAGTTTTGTCTCTATCGAAGTTTTACGCACTCCAACATGACAGGACGCGGTAAAGGAGGAAAGGCGAAGGGAAAGGCAAAGTCCCGATCATCCCGTGCCGGTCTTCAGTTCCCAGTGGGAAGGATCCATCGTCTGCTGAGAAAGGGCAACTATGCCGAGCGTGTCGGAGCCGGTGCACCCGTCTATTTGGCTGCCGTCATGGAGTATTTGGCCGCCGAGGTTCTCGAGTTGGCAGGTAACGCCGCACGGGACAACAAGAAGACGAGGATCATCCCCCGTCACTTGCAGTTGGCCATCCGTAACGACGAGGAGTTGAACAAACTCCTGTCCGGAGTGACCATTGCCCAGGGTGGCGTTCTGCCAAACATCCAGGCCGTACTTCTGCCCAAGAAGACGCAGAAGCCAAAGTAAACAGGCTAGTTAACATCCGAACCGATTACACCACCAACAAACGGCTCTCCTCAGAGCCACCTAATTCTTGTCGAGAGACAAATCGACCTGGTTCTTTGTTTGGTTAGTTTAGTTCGGGATTGTAGGTATATATATATATATATATATATGTGGGGCTAGGTGTGCTGCTTTCAGTTGTGAAATATGCAATACTTTTATTATCTAGACATCCTATCGGTGTTCTATGGTACAAGTCCACATCTTTTCTTTTTATATATAGATATACATACGCACACACGCACACCTATATATATATATATACATGCAACATAATCAATGTCTGAATACTCTACATGAAAAAAGAAGAACAAAACACTCTGTGTCGAGTAGAAACTACATCATTCGATTGGTTATTTATTGGCATGGACAAAATAGTGTGATCAGTTCGGGGCAAAACATTACCACTTCAGAGACAGTTAGCGAGTTCATTTCATTCAGAAGTCGTGTAACATTAGATACATTAGAAATTCCGAAGATAACACGAAAACACTTCTTTCCATTCTGGTCCCGAATCACATTGTAGACACAGCGAATTGACAATCTCACAACTTTCCATTTCAATCTCTCCCATTATTACCCGGATGTGGTGGCATCAGTAGTGAACAATCCTAGTACTACTACTCTTCTCCTCCCACTTCTTCACATTTCATCATATAATCATAATGTATTTTTAATAAAGCGCCCTTACTAACAGCAGCCATTCAAAGGCGCTGCTGTACCATGAATATCCAATATAATCTAAAATGATCTAAAAATGATATCTCTCTCTCTCTCTCTCTCTCTGAAAACCCTGTAAGTGGTTGGTGCCTTGTCATGGTTTACTGTCGTACAGAAATTTCCTGTTTGTCTTCTTACTAAACCAATCCCGGACTTAATGAGACCAACTCAGCTCATTCATACACTGGGCAGCACGACTTAGTTTACTCAATCATCTGGCTTGTTCTTTTCATCTGCTCTAGTGTACAGTTTATTTTCATTAACACCATGTCAGCCTAGTTCTGGTCACTTGTTCATGTCAAACGTTACTGCACAATAATGCACACTTATTTCTAAATGATGACAACACCATGACTGACAATGTGGACCAGAAGATCAATTGTTCTATAATAATATTCTGATGTACTACATGTTAGAACACACCACGCAGTACCATGGTGGAAGCGAGTGGTTCTTCGCCGTTTTCAAATCCTGCTATTTTAGTCTATTACAATCACATCTGCCTACCCTACCGTAGGTAATAAACAAATTCAAACCACGACACCCTACAACCTACGCTGATGACGAGCTAGAACACATCGTCTCACAGACTACTGTGAAATGCCAACATACAACCAGATATTAATGTTCTGTCTTGTTATGAGCAGCTCAGACATTCTCCTCGCCTTCTTAACCTCTACTAGTCACCGTAAACCTGTTGTAGTGTGCATTCCCCAGATGGCAGCACCGAACAGAGAACATTCGTACGCGAGAAGATATGATGGGACATTGCTATATAAGGTATCTCTGTAAACTTAATATGAAGCGATACGCTCGTTCTGCACAAGTTGCCGACCTGACACACACACACACACACACACGGCGAATTAGTGTTATTATTATAAGCAACAAAACTACCAAGATCAACAACTCGGCACACACCTCACCATACACAACGACCGGTATATAGTCTTTCTTAACATTTGGAGGCTCTGAAAAGAGCCATTTTGTACGTGTTTGCCGGTATAAGCGAGAGTCGACTTCTTAGGCACGCTCGCCACGGATACGGCGGGCAAGCTGGATGTCCTTGGGCATGATGGTGACGCGTTTGGCGTGGATAGCGCACAAGTTCGTGTCCTCGAAAAGACCGACCAGGTAAGCCTCGCTAGCCTCCTGCAGTGCCATGACGGCCGAACTCTGGAAGCGCAGGTCGGTCTTGAAGTCCTGTGCGATTTCACGGACCAGACGCTGGAATGGCAGCTTGCGGATCAGCAGCTCGGTGCTCTTCTGGTAACGACGGATCTCTCGCAGGGCCACGGTTCCTGGCCTATAACGATGAGGTTTCTTTACGCCGCCGGTTGCTGGTGCACTCTTTCGTGCAGCCTTCGTGGCCAGCTGCTTCCTGGGAGCCTTTCCTCCCGTAGACTTTCTAGCGGTCTGCTTCGTACGTGCCATAACTGAGATGTCTGCTGTTCAAAACCTCAGACTGAATGCGAAAACTTGGTAGTATCCTCGACTTTATCTAGTTCGGCGCGCTCGCCTCTCATTGGCTGATACAACAGCTCGCAAAACGGCGAATGCTTTCGCCGGCTCGCTGTGCGCCGCACAAACTGACTTAGGTAGTCCAGCGACGCGAACCAACACTATACGTCGCACGTTAGGCCTACATCGTGGCTATTTATTACTGGAATTGGCGCGGTTTACTGAAGACGATCTATACTTCGCAACCTACCCAATTTCAATTACTACCGGCGATCGCACAACTAATAATTACCACTCGCACCCAATGTAAACAAACAACAACACTCACTCGCCTCCCAAATACTAACCCAAACAAGTCTCTTCGGAACAACAGACATCGCTCACGCCATACGAGTCAGCGATGAAGTCGATCTCTATCTAAAACAGACCCGATTTCTTTTCCCCCACTAATCTATGATTAAAATAATAGCAAATAATAGTTCACCTTTCGGATCACGGTGCGTCAAACTTACGCTAAAACACACATGCACACAACACAGCTAGGTTGCTTGTCTTTTGGATACGAGTGGTGGTTCCGAAAGGAACCGTTTGTGGCTGTTTGTTGTTATTGTCGTTGTCAACTGTTCGGCTTCGATCTAACCGCCAAATCCATACAGAGTACGGCCTTGACGCTTCAGGGCGTAGACGACGTCCATGGCGGTGACGGTCTTCCTCTTGGCGTGCTCGGTGTAGGTTACGGCATCCCGGATGACGTTCTCGAGAAATACCTTCAGCACACCGCGAGTCTCTTCGTAGATCAGACCCGAAATACGCTTCACGCCACCTCTGCGTGCCAGACGACGGATGGCCGGCTTGGTGATTCCCTGGATGTTGTCGCGGAGAACCTTCCTGTGACGCTTGGCGCCTCCTTTTCCCAATCCCTTACCACCTTTACCTCGACCAGACATGATCAATTTCAGCAATGACTTTTCTCTCGTGCAAGCGAAGAGACGAATGCCCGCTCCGGCCCCTGGCCGGCCTCTTTATAGCGCTGCTCGACTCTGGGTTTTTCCCAACGTTACGCCGGTCGAACACGAAGCCGCCATCTTGTTTGGAAATCCCCAGCCAGACGGCCGGCTCGCGTGCCGACGCTGCGCTGCGAAGCTGCCGAATCGAACGGCTCGCTCTCGGCGCAGAATTTCGACATCGAAAGGCGCTGGTATACAGGCCACTACGCTTGGCGCCAAATGGGACCGGAGACAAAGAATGTCGCCTGTTGTCGTTAGTTAGGCCCGTCATACTGTCCGAGCATCCCTCTCCACTAATTATCTCCATCTTTTTTCAGATTTCAGTTCGTAAAAAACAGAACCAAACTACACGCAAACACCGTATCGTTAAGAAAACGAACAACAGCCTGCTTGTCTAATACCGAACGAAGCTAAACAACACGGTCTGGTCTGCCTAACTCTCCGATGCAGCGCAGTAAAGCTTTAAAAACAAATCAGATTATGCTGTGTAGGCGAATCGTTAGTAGAGCGTTTTCCGTCAAAACCTACACTACAGAGAGTTTGCGATGGCGAACAAATAATGCATAAATGCCGCCTGCTTACGTTCTAAGCTATCGACGGATTGTGTTATATGTTTCGAAGAGTACTACTTGGAAGCGAACCTAACATGTCAGTAAATTCTATTCTGCCCTCCTCCATATGCAGCAAATGGTGCCTTCATTCACACCAACCCATACCGACTGAAATCAGCCTTATACAATAACGATGGTCTTGTCGTTTTTGACATGTGGGGGCTCTGAATAGAGCCGTTTGAATGTAGCAAAACACTAGTGGGAGTTTAGTCGGTCAGTGTTTACTTGGAGCTGGTGTATTTCGTGACGGCCTTGGTGCCTTCGCTGACGGCGTGCTTGGCCAACTCACCGGGCAAGAGAAGACGGACGGCGGTCTGGATTTCTCTGGAGGTGATTGTCGACCGGCGGTTGTAGTGGGCCAGACGGCTAGCCTCGGCGGCGATGCGCTCGAAGATGTCGTTAACGAACGAGTTCATTATACTCATCGCTTTGCTCGAGATACCGGTGTCGGGATGTACTTGCTTCAATACCTTGTAGATATAGATGCTGTAGCTTTCCCTCCTCCTCTTCCTTCG
>JAODUP010002113.1:0-16345 GCA_025642065.1 Paralvinella palmiformis | reverse complement strand
GGATTTTGTTTTTCTCTTCCAAACTGGTTTGTAAATATGGAAAGGAATGTGTCACTTGCTGGGTTTTCCCTCTAAACTTGTCTCACCTGTGATATGTTATCCATATACCAATGGTTAGTAAAAATAGAATTATCAATTTGTATATTGTCTTATTTGGCACATATAAGATTCGGATCCGAAATATATATGGAGTGAGAAAGTAATTAGAATCCACAGCTAGTCAACAAGACTGGTATTAGTCCCGAGGGTAATTCATCAGTCCTGATTAGGCTATATAAAGTTTCATATACATTAAGTTTATTTCATAATGTGTTGAGTTGGATGATTGTGTAGCATAATAAATGGACTTAACGGTCTATTTTGAAGAAAAGAAACTACACTTCATTGGTAGCTGATCCCCTATGAGCATTTTGTCTTAACTGCTGAAGCGGGTAGGAAACTGTGTTTGAGTCCATTTCTGTTTCGAAATCAATTCGTTGCCAGAGGGAACAAAATCGGGTCATAGGGAATACAATGGATTAAATTTCGTATTGATGACCATGACGATATAACACTCTGATCCTACTGCCACATTTTCGTCAGCGTGCACAACCCGTTGTCTGTTCAAAAACATCTTAACTGGGAGGAGAATATGTATATATATAGATTTGGGCTATATATATATATATATATATATATATATATATATATATATATATATAAAATATATATATATATATGTGTGTGTGTGTGTGTGTGTGTGTGTGTGTATATTGTTTGTATATTATCCATATAACTATTTAAGTCGTTAGATAAATGTTGGGCACGATACTTTAGTACAGGTATTTGACTAACATCTCACAAACACATGCTATTCTTGAGCTGCGACACCCTCTATGTATGTAGTATACATCGGGTCTGTCTTTCAATATAGTGCTGAGTATATTCGTCTTTGTTTCATTACATATTTCTTGTTATTAAAAGTTTAGTTCTTCTTAGTTGCTGGAAAGTGTTCTCACTATCTTTACTAAAAGTCGTCCAATATAATTCTCTGTACACCATATATTATATTTAGTCTCAGTTCTTACGTTTTTTATGGATCTTCCAATGGTCAAACTAAGAGTTTAGGAACACATTTTGGAGAGTAGTACAACACTTTAATAACAAATGATGTGATAGTTTATTTATCTGTTATAAAATATCTTGTTTGATTATATTAATCTTACACTCTTAAGAAGGTTTCTTGTGGGTTCTTTGGGAACCCTAGGGTTCTTTGGGGGTTCTACATTTATGGATAGGGTTCTTTGGATACCCAAAGGTTCTTCGGTGCTAACGAGGAGCAAATGGGTTCTGAAACGGTTCTTCGTGAGAGTTTTTCTCTTGCAAGGGTTCTTTAAACTATTGAGTAAAAATAAAACGACTAGTTCAATGGATATATACCATGTGCTTTGAGTATTATAATACTTGAAATATATCATATCACAGGATAATATTCTGGAAATATATTCTATTAATATTAGTTTTTTTAACCGTGACACTGTTTAAAATGGGTTTCCAGCTAGATGATCCATGTGTAAACAAAAGAAACAAATATTTCCCAAACAGTAATTAACATTTATAGTGAAAAGTTACACGTGATTAAGCTAACTATATTTTCTATTACGTGTATATTGATGTTTACATACTAGCAGTGATATCATAGCTAACCTGTAACTAGAAATTGTTCTATAAATTAAGTTAGTAAGTAAAGAAGAGATGTATATGTGTAACATTTGGTATTATCGCTTACATGGAATTATACTAGTTTGCCCTTTGACTTGTTTGAGCTTGAATACAGGACACAGGTCGTGACGAAATACAACATTATTTTAGTAATACTAATAGCCCTTTATTCTTTATAGTTACATGAATGTTGGCTTGTGATTTCAGTGCTGTCATTATATAATCTTAAAACGTATTAATTAGTATTATACTTTTTAAACTAAGATACCTTTTGGCTTTTACACATAAATGTTGGATTTATCAGTGAAAATAACAATTTAAATATCATATCTTGTAATGGTATGTAAATGTAATGTATCAAATCATTATGCTTAAAATTCATTTATGTAATGTAACTGTGTCATCCGTATGCATTCTGTGTTTTGGTGGGATATGACATGTTGGTGGATGAGAAGTGCCATCTGATAAAGTTTCAAAATGAGCTCATATACTGGCACTGGTGATTGCAATTAAGCAGAAGACATTTCACTAGCACCAAATGTGTTATTGACATGATCTGGATATAATTAACTATGTTCTTTTTTTAGACAAAAGCCATACTTTTTTTCAGAAATTAGAAAGGTAGTACTGGATTTATAATAACCTGAACAAAATATATTTCGGCAACTGGGGAATACATTCATGGTTGCATTTGCCAGAATGAACAATTTTACATGTATTTTCTACGTTGTGTTCTACCTCTTTGCCTTGCATAATTATGCAACAGTCAACGGACCCATGCAAATGGACTGCTGATAATGTTTGTTCCTGATTGATGAACCACAACATTGGAGGAGAAGAACGTGTTTCAAAGGTGTGTAATATTTTCAGACATGGAAAATATGAGACTCAACTGATGTTCTTACATTACAAACCTTCAGGTGACCAAATAATATGATATTACTTTAAACAAAGGTGTGTGTTGAGTATTTTATGAAAACATCTTAGAGATATTTTTAGTAATGAGTGTTAATTATAATGCTAGTATATACTAACTACTTTTTGGTCACTGAGCAATATCTTGCCTGTTTAAAAAAATATTGTGTGGCAGTCACGACATAAAATAATGTTTGTTGAATAAAAATATTATAATACACCAAGAAGCCACAACATTAATTATTTATGTTACTTTATGTTTAATACATTTTCTGTATTTGTATTGTATATTTTCATATGAAGGTTTAGATAGACAAGCTATGTTGGATTTGACAAAGCAAGGTAATCTTTGTTAAATGTTAATTGGTTAGTCTTTATTTACTGTATTTCTAAATATGTTTAAAAGGTATATGTCATATGCATGTATATGTGAATTTGGATAAGAGCAATTCAGTTTAATAGTAAAGGAGGTTGAGAGGAATAGCCTTGAAAAGAATCATTCATTTAAATAATATTTGTATTTTAAAATTGGGTACTTTATGAAATAATTTTTTAATAGTTGCAGAAGTAGAGAAAATGGCTGCACTGATGCTAGTTCCATCGCTATTTAAGGAAAACAAGGAGTGGCTGTTTAAATTTGGTAATGTACGTATCTGTTTCTGATTGTTGTTTCTGTATCGTTGCATGTTGTGTGCTATGTTTTTATTTTACAAAATTATACTTTTTATATGTATTAATATGGTTTTGTTTTTCATCAGAATTTTATGTGAAACTACTGGCATTTGTCTCGCATTAAGTTTTCAAATGATTTCAAATTTAGCTGAAGCATTATATTTAATTTGTATGTTTATCATTTTTCAGCAGCTTTTGCAACCCAGCCCCTCCACTGCATTGGATGGAGTGGCAACGAGACCTCTGGTGTACAAGGGCACAGCCATACACATGGACAGAATATCAATGTTTCGAGATGCTGTGACATTGATGATGGCTGCTTACTTTGTGTATGGGATTTAATATCCAAACAAATTGAAGAAATCATTTATATTTATAGAGAATTGCATTCTCAATATTGAGGAGAGCAAATTGCCAACAACAGTGTTGAGAATGAAACAACTATTGCAGAAGGTGGATGGATGATTACAATATGAATGAATTTAACATCTTGGATTAAACAAACGCTTAATCAATAAATATTAAAATTGTTTATTGTCTTTTTTGTTTGTTTACCTGCACTGACATGTATGAGTGTTCTTCCCAACAACCACAACCTCAAATAAGGTTCTTCACAAAGAAACCTTTTCATGAAATTAGGGTTCCATGGAATGACCATTTGTAGAGAAAGGGGTTCTTCACAAGGAACCCCAAGTGGTTCTTAAAATGGTCTTTGTGAAGAACCCTTTACAGCTATTTAAATGGTTCTTTGCAAAGAACCCTTAATAGGGTTCTTCTAAGAACCATTAAGGGTTCCCTATTTAAACCAGCCTGATGAACCCTTAATGGTTCTTCGTAGAACCATTTGTTTTAAGGGTGTAGTAACATTGAACTAGTCAATCCTAGGTTAAGTGGGAATGCGGGTTATACCAACACTTAATATATAATCACTGATATTTACACTAAGCTGTTTACTGTAGGATAAGGACACATTCATACCATCTAAAATTGATTATCAATCATTAATGGCAATATACTGTATGTTTTTTAATGTTTTTCTACATGGTTCAGTTTTATAAATTGAACCATTATATTAATGTAATTATACGCCCATCTCAGTTATTATTACTTTCAGAATAGAATTGAATCAAATGATACACAGCCTGTTATTATCGTTACTCCATGGCACACAGATAATGGGCGGTATTTTATAAACAGTTTTCACCTTTAAAAGGCGGTAAATCTGAAGGTCTTATCCATTGACCTAAAAGAAAACTAGACCGGACACGGAAGTCGATTTGATTTAAATTAAAACTAAGGATATAAATTATGGATAATTCCTTGACAACGTCAGAAAGAAACTATCTAGTTTTAAATCAGATCTATTGTCATACATATATGTGTGTAGATTCTGGTCATTTTCCGTACCATCTTTCCGTCGATATATATCGTAGTTGGCTTGTTGGAAGTTTTCCTGATGAATTGTTTTTCTCTTTGCCGCTACGCGGTATTTAACTAAATTAATAATGAGTGTGTCTTCGTGAATTACTGGTCAATTTCTTAATGTTGTAAAGGTTTAAACTTTGAACAATCAGGGGCTGGTAGTATCTTCTAGAAATGAAAATATACAACAGACTTTAATACTTTTGTAGGATGTTAATTTGTTTTAACATATCTGAGATAAATATTCAGCACAGAGCAAAGGAGCAAGTAATGCGTTTTTTCATGAATGCATAGGTATTTATAGAGATAACTGAGATTAGTGCAAACTGAGATTAGGGCAAACAATATCAATGGAATTGTCCGAATATTTAGAAAATATATATTTAGTAACGAAATTCATCATGGGTGGCGTTACTAGTGCCAGGTAAGGCCTATATAATATATAGAATAATTATAATATAATCAAACCTCTAACGCCGACCCCCTCTGTAAATTGATCACCTCTGTAAATAGACCACTATGCAAGTTGACCACCTGTTTAAATGTTTTTAATTATATGTTTCTTCTATAACTCGGCTGCCTCCTATGTTGGAGTGGTTGAGAAAGGAAAGGAAAAATAAATAACTTTTACTTACCTGAACAGATAGTCTTCACTGTGAGTATGTTATATGGCTTCCCTTACTCCTTATCATTTCCATATTTTCGGAAAGGTGTTACTTTGATAGAATACTTTGTGTTTATTTCGAGGTTTTCTCTTTTCCAATAAGGATCAGAGATATAATCTAATGTACCCACCTCTATGTAGGTAGCATTAGTTAAGCCGTTCACGTATTGTATTATATAGCCATAAAAATCGACTATATCTGGAGGTATTCCACGAATATGTTGCCAGCGTATCTCAATACTGTTACTTGTCTTATTCAGTAACGTCAATATTTCATCAGTGGGATTTGGCAACGCTAAAGGTAAACATATAAAGCATAGACGACATTTTATATTAGAAGTCATTAGTTAAATGAGCAAATGAATGTGAGTAAACAGTCATATATAATTATTATACATACATATGTATGTGTAACATTTTGTATCAGTCCACCAAATCTGACATCCATCATGACATGTACCGTTATACCTGTCACAGATAGTGTTAGTCTTACAGTGACCACATTGATCCTGACAGTTTGTTCCGTAAAATCAGTCTTCACATCCTGAAGATAATAAATGCATATGTAAACAATTGGAATTAATTTTCCGGACAGCTTAGTGAGCAAATTGCTCAGAAAATATTTAAAATTAACCAGTAACTTACTTTGTTTACACTCTGGTTGATATTATACTTGACATGCCTCACAGCCAGTGACGTCATTACAGCTAACACTATCGGAACTTAGGGCACAATCTGTAAATTAATTATTTGCTTCAAGTTTATATTTTGTTATGAGTAAAATTTAGTCATAATGATGATGATGATGATGATGATTAGTGAATAAATCTTGTATATATCGTCCGACTCTGAAAGCTATTGTACAAGTATGATAAGCTTAATATTGGAGAAATTTAGTAGTAAAA
This sequence comes from Paralvinella palmiformis, assembly GCA_025642065.1. Taxonomy (NCBI): domain Eukaryota; kingdom Metazoa; phylum Annelida; class Polychaeta; order Terebellida; family Alvinellidae; genus Paralvinella; species Paralvinella palmiformis. Next base: position 10,066 of record JAODUP010002113.1, on the reverse strand, counting down.
TAGAAAAAATACGTTTCTAGCTCTTAATTAAAAGAAACTCAGAAAATGTAATACAGTCAGAATCCATTAATTCGGATATCGTTTATCCGACAAATCCAACATCCGAAACACTATTGGCTGCGACGTATTTTGCTCGATTAAAATGACTCTTTAATTCGACAAAATCGTGTTCCGTGTGTCAGCTCCGACACTTCATTTCGCCAACGGAATGTGACATCTCAATGTTAAATGACCTCGTTAATCCGACAACACGAAAATGATGCCTAATATTTCCCCTTGTTCAGTCACCAAGACACGCTGACATGTTGTCGGTAATGGTTAATAACCCACCCCCCACCCGCTATTATTGCTAAATCGTAACCAATTGCAATCGTTATTGACCATACGCACCACACGATGCTTCCATTGCATGTGGCTATCTCATTGCCAATCATAATAATTCACTGCTAGTTACAAACACAAATGTGTGATCTTTCCAAAGAGCAGATCATAAGTTAATTTAATGGACTAAGTGACACGAGTATTTCTTTATAATGTTTGTAATTAACAAACATCATAAACGACAGCCTGGGGATTCTCCCCGAAAAACCAAACAACTACTTGCTATCAGATTCACTTCTATAACAGAGCAATAAGTCCAGTGAGAAAACGCCGTCGTATTGATATTTCTGCTGACCAGAAGCGTGAATTATGTTCGTACAAAAACATAACATAAGTGACCCTCCTTAACCCGAGTCCGACGATGATACGCCGGCATCTCCGCTCGGAAATTCACCGCCAAGATGGTCGCTAGCAACATCGACGATACGCTAATATTCCTGGAAGCACATCCTCAGTTAGCCAGCAAACATTTAAACCCCCTACTCGATGCAATAACAGACATTAAACATCTGTCAACTAGTTCCGCTAAACAGACACTTATGTTGGATTTTTTTCTGGTTATTTATTGTGTCATAATTGTTGAAAAGAATACACTACAAGATTATTGGTGTCATTGTGATTACAATGGGTGTGGCGTATTATTTTTGTTACATACAAATTCTTTTAGTGACAATTCTGGTTGTCCTGAAGACGTGGATTAGAAATTTCCGAAGTACCTTCACTTTACATAATCATAGACATAATTTTGTTTTAATTTGTAAAACAATGATGAACTTTCTATGGATGAAACCCTAAAGTACCTAAATGACTCCTAGGTTAGTTACATCACTAAGTTAAATTATATTCATCGGAACACTATATGACTACTGGGGATTAACAATCCTTAATACTCCTATCTCTAGAAGCGTGGTAATAACTGGTATATCTGGTTATTATGTAAATTGTACAAAGAAAAAGTTAAGTTTCGATATTATGAAATATTATGAGTGAATGTCATAACTTAATTAATGCTAGTTGTAATACATAGTTTATGTACAGTCTCAATATGTTAAACCGAGTGTATTCCGCTATAACCGAACAATAAATCAAGTATTAAATATATGATTTCTTGTAATGACCGAAACATTGGACCATCGAGAACTCCATACAGCTGTACTTTAAGTATTTTGGAAAAAACACATTTCTAGAATCTCTAATTCCGTGATCTCTAACTATTATTTCAAACGAGTTACCATTGACGAATAATACGTGTATTAGGGGAAAGGTGTCTAACAACATCACAGCACATAACTCTAACTATTGTGTTAGTAGAGACCTCTTATGTAATTAGTTAATAAAACAAGCTTAGTTTTATCCTGTGATATATTTAGAAGTGGAATAACGGGTAGTTTTGACTTAATTGATATTACCCAGTATAATTAATTGATCTCAATAACATCATTCTGACTATACACATTCTAAAAAAACTAGAAGACAAGCGAAGAGAAAAACCACGAAGTCGGTAGATTGAAGGATAAAGAAAATGGACAAAAGACAATCGAATATTTCCGGACAATGGATTTGTCTTGGGTAATCTATTATCCAAATACAAACAAGATATAATGTCGAAATTGTCGATCAATTTGTGGTCCTCTTCCAGTAAATAAGCCGCATGATAATAGGGATATTTTAAAAATAGTCAATTATCGATGGTTGAAAACTTTAAACACAAAGAGAGTGATTGATATGCTGTTATATTAGTATTTATGTTGCAAAGTTATATTTTTGATCAACTACATAAAACTGTTTAGTCGGCCATTTTACGTTTACTTATAATTATAAAAACTGTTATAAGGAGACGGAAGTAAGTCCACAAAGATATTCAGTTTTCCCATTTCATTCACATGCGATACACTAAATACATATTTTATATAGTTTCAAGCAGCATTTCCAAGATTAAAACTTTCCAAAAGAATCAACACTTTTTATTTTTATGGATGAACTGTAAAATAGCAAAGTCTGAGGTCTTGTATATTAAAACATTACGTGGTGAATGGAAAATAATCATTTTCGATTATTTTATTCTTCACTACATATGCACACCAGACATTTAAAGGTATTAAATAGAGCAAGTTATTTTTAATAAATCATTTATCCAGAGTATAGTGTGTGTGTGATTTTACCTAATAACGGGGTTGTTTTGTGTATGTTACATGTCGACATGGTTACAGATCTTTAAGAAAAATGCTTATTACAAATTAGACAAGAAGCTCTTATGATTATTGTTGTTTTATTATTCGTTGTATTTAATGTAATAATAGTCATAATGGTGTCCGCATATTATAATTATTTTTATAATTATTATAATTATTATAATTATTATAATTATTATTATTATTATTATTATTATTATTATGGTGGGGTTGGTGATGACTTCAATAATAACAATACATGCAGAAACATCATTAGAAAAGACTAAAATAATGACGCTTCATTATTATAATTCCTACTACAACTTTCAAACAAACAATAAATAGATTAGATAAACATTTGAAGAAAAAATGATTTGTTAATATTAATTGTCTAATAACTAACTAACAATAATAAAACCATATATTAAATACTAACCTATATATTTATGTCCTATTATGATTACTTCACATAGTATAGAAGCCTCTAATGTTACATTAGCCTTCTTCTTAAAGTGTACATATCTACCTATCAGTGGTCTATCACATGTTATAATAATGTGTGTGAAGACGGGATTATGATGATATCCACAGAGTACCTCATTATCTGATGTATTGTACACTGTTAGATAAAACTGTTGTAATCTGTTATCGTCATTACCTGTTGAAATTTAATAATATCAAATGTAAGATTGAACACGTTACCTAGTTTTATATATGTTATATATAACAATTAATTATGTTCATATTTAGTCATTCTACTGAAAATCAAATATTATGACCTATAATAAAGTGAAGCTTACTATCAGTTCTGGCATATAAAGTAATGTTATATATTTTATAGACATCTCCCAGATCAGTCCACCATTCAGCCGATGTTCCATAATCATTACTAAGATGAGCACAATGTCTGTTTAACATGTTCTCAGGTATTATCCCGTCTACAGCTCCAGTAGCTGGATATGTCTTTTGATAGAAGTCAGCTGCTGTCATATTAGACGGTTTGTTTAACCCGACATTACCTATAATAATGTACATATTGTAATGTTATAATCAAAGATTTACATTACACTACATGATATAACCTTTATTAGACACATAATACGACAATGATATATCTTATTCATTAACAAATTAATAAATGATTTAGTTATCGGCTGAGTTATGAAGTTAATTATCATGAGAAGGAAATATCCATAATTTCAACATTTACCTATTTGACAAGATGACCCTCTCCAGTTATATCCAGAAGGAAGTGACGTATCACATCCACTAGGAAATATACCTCCACTACACTCATTGTCTACAGAACAATGACACGGGAAGGCACAGTTAGGATCCTCTCCGTATAAACAATAACCTGGTTAACAATTTAAAACGTATATTATTTTATGTGGATGTTGGTAGCCGTGGTAGTAGTAGTTGTAGTAGTAATAGTAGTAATAGTAGTAGTAATAGTAGTACTAAGAGGTGTAGTAATAGAAACAGTTGTAGTAATAGTACTAGTTATGGTGATGTAAGAAAGTGATGTCCTTATTATAACATATTTAGTTGATCACATTTACTATATATTTTGTACAATGTTTATGGTTGTCCTTATATGTGCTATGAAACGACCTACTTTTAAATCATGGAAAACTCGTTGATGTATTTATACTCCTGTATGCGTTTGAAACTCCAGCTAATATCTTCCTGTGCGTTAATCTGTGGATATAGGTGTTTTCCCATAGTGTGAGTAATTATGTTCTGTCGCAGTATTGGAGTTCAGGATTATAGGTCAAATAAATAGGTAACGCGGATAGGCTATTTAATTTAGAGCTCAGCTACACCTAAATGGATATACTAATAGAACCAGCTTTAATCGTTTTTGAATATTCACAAATATCTGAACGTAAATGTATGCAGATTACCTGTTTGATTTGCAGTGATAAGGCTACTACTGATAAAAACGTTCGAACTATTTATGTGTTTCTCGATTGAGACAGGAGTTATAATTAGTTTAAATTTACAAGATTTCTAGGCTTGATGATCAATACTGTAGAAATAACTGAACAATTTCGAAGTGGAACTGACCTATCACAATCTCGGATTGGGCTAACGCGAGGTAGCCTAAAAAGCTTCCACACGGTGTTTAGATCGCGCTTAACATACAGAGGTATATGAGCTTTCAACAAACCAGGAAGTAAAGCTCCCAGAAATAATATGTACTTAACAAACATATATATATATATATATATATATATATATATATATATATATATATATATATATATATATATAAGTCTAATTAACGCGACCACATTACAAATGGGCATGTGACGTGCTTAAGCGGGTATAGTTCTTATACAATTAGTACCTACAACCACCTTAGCCAGCTACATCCCCATCAAGCGGTCAGTGACTGATATTTTAATGAATTTTCATGTCCTAATAAGTGCTTGCCATACTAAAACCAATTATGCTTATGCTTGAACTAAACATGTTATACTTTCTTTTATTTGGTGTGTGCTTCAAACATGTATGTTTATCCCATAAGAGCTCTTCCAGAAACGTTTAAAAAAAGTTAAATCAAATTTAACTTTATAATGACGTATACTAAGGTATAGAACATTATACAAGCACCTGTTATATTGCGATTATAATCTGATAAAAGGTCACGGGCACTATCTTTTCTTCCATTTATGTCATTTAAATTATGTTTAAGTAATTTATGTATATATATATATATATATATATATATATATATATATATATATATATATATTATATATATATTATCATTCTATATATATATATATATATATGGTTATCATTCTACATATACATATGCTATGTAAATAACCATGTAATACAGAGAGTGGAGTGTCACACCCAATAAATTTGAGCAGCGTATACGGTAATCAGCATGGAATAATTTATTTTGCAAAATGAATAAATCAAAGAAAACTAACATTTTGATTTATTGGTCTCTTTTGTACAATATGGGTGAGGATTATAATTGTAATTTGTTATTATTACCCCTAAAGTTATTTAATTTCAGGTTTACTTTTATACCATTTATCTGTGCATTACGAAGAGTTACCCAGTACTTATCTGTGTAGATTACTGTATGGACATCAACAATTGAATATGTACCTTTTTTACGACATCAAGAGAAGAAGGATGCTTGATACAACCTGGTATATATTTCAAACTTTAGGGATATAAAAAGTTAAAAACTAATTACACGGTATGAGTCTTACATGTAGGAAAAGATTAACTATCTCTATATCTTCCAATATTTTCTTCATAAGAGAACATGCGAATAATTACAATATCACTTCACTTATGCAGGCTAATCAATATGTCGTAGTATATGCATGTACACAGCATAATACCATGAATCCAATGCAAGTTAATTGATGAATTCAGGAAATATGGCTAATGCTGATAGCGCCATATAGCCTGGCAAAATGCAGTGTTAAAGTTATTCATACGATTGATATCCACTCAGAGGCAGGAACTATAGTGATGACTATATGAATGTTTATTCTACATCTAATTAATACACAATATTAGCTATGAACAGATATATAAAGTAATCAAAATCATTTATGGGGCGAGTCACAGGTGATGAATTGCGGTAACCGGGTTATTAACAAAATAAATTAAATTGGAATGTATTACCTGATAAATAACAATTTAGCTCAATAGAAATTCACAATTAGTTAAGTACCATTGAAATGAGGAAGGTTAATTGGTAAATAAAGTATGGTTTATATTTCTTAATCTACTTGGCATTTCAGGAAGCCACCTACTTGTTATTTTCTATGGGAAGCTACATGTAAGGAAGCCAAACTTTAAATTTTACATGTCCTTTAAGACGTCTGAACAGAAATTAAGCCTCAAGATCATACATGATTCATACATCTATACCAATAGGTATGCTCGGAAGACAGCCATGAGATGGGAATGTTCAAACCGTGTTGTATTCTCGTACGAGGCTGCTAACACAATAGACCTTGCCAATTAAGCTAGTGACATCTGGCGGCAGGATTTAGAACTATTACAATCGGGTCGTGTTAATCATAGAGTCTGGATCCCTGTTCCTTGTCAGTGTGTACGCGAGATATTTTAACGATAATTGCCGGTGATAATACTCCACGATTCCAACAGTCAGTAAAGGAAAAGGAAAGATATCGTGATATTTAGTATATTTCTATTCAAAGAAGACTGAATTAGTAAACAAAATAGATTAAATTGGAAGTTCTATGTGGTAGTTCGCAGAACACATTTCCCGTGTACAAACGAATTGCCGTATTCGTAGCGAAAGTTTATGTATAGGCGGTGGCTTTCCCATAGTGTTTCTTCAATACACATCTTTGGCCATTTATAATAATATCGAAAATGGACAAGGCAGTTGTAATAGTATCATTTTAGCAGAACAATTCAGAGATATCTTCAACGACTTGTTTTATTTATGGTCATTTTCTGTGTAGCATCGTCTAGCAGTAGCCTCATGGCGCATGCGTACGTCAGTGATAATGCGCCGGCATAGATGACATAATTGTAATAAACAAACGGGTGTGCTATTTGGATCGAGAATACTTATCAAATTGGAGACATATTGTGATACACACAAGTATTGATTGATAGAGCAATAATCTGGCATTGACATATTGTATTTGGGTAATATTTCTCGTGAATTAACGCGAACCATGAGTTGATTTTAAAATGTAAACAAACGCCTTTTCAATTTTCAAGCGATAACCTATACTAGCGGACTTCGCTAAAGAAGTATTTACCCCCATTCTTTCCCAATAACAACATTTAATAATAGAATATGCTGAATAACAAGAACTTAATCTATCAGCAGAAGTATTTTCCTATCTGAATTCCAATTGTATTACGCAGTAGATCGTTATTTAAAACGAGATTTTCAGAACAATAATCCAGCCTACACTGAAAACCATGTAGCTCCGCCTCCGCTGCTCTGGGCGGTGACCCGAAGTGTAAAAGCCTGCAAAATTTAGTTGGCAAGGTCTATTAACTTGATATGAAGAATGTGACCAGTTCTACACCCACACACAAATTTGACCAGGCACATATGACATGGAAGATTATATTTCATAGCTTAGTTATGACATAATATTCAAATGACTTTACTGTGAATGGAAAAGGCTCGGAAAAAAACCCAGTAAAATACAATAGAGAGCAAACGAAACATATGAAAAATAAAGCTCTTTTAGACCTGATATTACAGCCAAATAGATTAGCTGGGGAAAAAATATAATATTATCCAAATTAGCAAAATTCTCATAGTGTATAATCCCCTCACACGAAGAATATATTATTTTATTAAAAATAAATAGAAAAACAAATATTTTATTACTGCTGGCGCCGCTTAGTGAATATGCTGCTGTCACCTGGTTAATTACCTGTGGAGCTGTCAGAATTATTTATATATTATCGCTCGTTTTGTCGTTTTGTTTTGAGGTGATTTTTTCCCAAGGACATACATCTACTGTCCGCGCTTAATATGTTCCGAGGGGATTGTGTCCGTTTACCAGTTAGGACAGCTCCAATGCTGAGCCAAGCTCATTAGATCTATGGATGATAAATAGTTGGCTTGGTTTATTGATGTGCATTTCTGGGCGAAATGCACCTCAATAGCTACGTGTGTACTAATATATCCTATTTGATATGACGTTACCATTGGCATAATTAAATAAAATGTAATAATTTAGAATAGATAAACATCTTTTGATCCATTCACACGTAAACACATGTCACTGATAGTAATACGTGTTGTGTCATTGGACATAGCATTATGGAGATGAATTAAGCTGGTTAATAACCATTCCGTCTAGTTAATGTACAACTCAAATAAGATGTATGTTGTCAGATAAATTATTTCCATGGTCAATCATCAACACCATTCCGAAATAAGTGTTCCCCCATCTACCTCTCCAAAGGCTTAACACAATACTTGATCGAAAAAGTGTTAATCCACTTTTAGCCCATTTTAGTATTAGGTGTTGATCCTACAACCCGCTACTAAGGAAGTATTCGTATTATGAAAAATAATCTTCACCTTTCTGTAAAATATAGTCATAAAATGTTTTCTGGATAAAATAAATCCATGGTTTAATTACTGCTGGTTAGGTATGATGACTATACCAATTCTGGATTTTTAATTTATATTGTGCCTTTTAGTTTCCTTACATACCTTGGTCTAATTGGTAGATCGTTTGACTACAGATCACTACCACCAGAGTTCGATTCTGTTTTCATCTTTCACTTCGCTTCATTACCTTTGGATGTAGCTCGGCTCATTTAGTCTACCTTGTGCACAAAATATCAATCATCATCATCTTCCTTACCTTGACAACATTAGTTATAGTATCCATAAAGATATTTAGTTAATAACCCAATCCAATCAGACCTGTTAGGATCATCCATCTATTTCTTTGTGCCAAATTTAAATGTAAAACAGGACACAAAGGATTTATGTATTTCCAACTTATGTGGATTGGCAAGAGTGATTAAAAGCAGAATTAAGCATTCGAAATTTTAAAACTATTCGATGATTTTATTGACATGAATTAATTATCCAGACAAGTTGCGTGTTCAAATATGCATCAGAAATCTCATATAGTTTGAGATTGGAAACTGTTCCTAAAATATTAAACTTTTAATATTTTTATCTGGCATCAAGTAGAATGTGTACTATATGACAAAACTTCATTGAACCAATGTAGAAAATCGGGAGAATTTTGCTACACAATAAACTATGATAATTTTACAGATTGCTATAACCTTTAATGCTAATATTTACATTTGTAAAAATTTACGAAACTAGTTTTTGTTTTTATGCTGAGAGAGAGAGAGACACGTATTTTATTTTTATTTTCAGTACTGTTGCATGATATACATTTGTAGCGAATGCAGTTTGATGACAAGCACAATATTATATGAATTACAAAATATTCAAGTATGTTCTTAGCATATTTAAAAAAAGAAAAGCCTATAAAAACATAGTAGATTGTACAATAAAATCATTCGGAATTAGATTTATCGCAATGCTTGTAAACTATTTTAGATGCATTTGTTATGACTATTTAATATATATATATATATATATATATATATATATATATATTGTGTGTGTGTGTGTGTGTGTGTGTGTGTGTGTGTGTTGATATTGATCTTGCTATGATCAATCCTGCACTAGACATGTGTTTTAAATAAATATGTGATTCTACAATTCATCCCCAAATCTTTTCCGTCAAAGGATCGCCGGGAAAGCTGTAGATGAATCGTACAGTTCTAATATGACACAAAACGAAATGTCAGACATGGATGTAATACCAACAGACAACGTCGTATGTAGACCCCCTAAGAGCTACACAACTGAAGAATGAGTTATCACGAATAACACGCTCGCTGTGTAGGGAGTTTGAAAAAGACCTATCCAACAATGTGAAAAGCAACCCAAATTCATTATGGCGGTACTGTAATGCCAAGCTGAAGAACAA
>JAODUP010002122.1:0-15873 GCA_025642065.1 Paralvinella palmiformis | reverse complement strand
TCTTTCCAGGTTTATAACGGCAATGTGAAGCACATGAAAGCTAATTTACATAATAGTCCAGTGACTTAACAGATGCAGGTTTATTGTCGGAGTGCATCTGCCAAATACAAGAAGAGGAAAGATGAAGAACAAAGACAACAATTGGAGGGGAAAGAGATAAGGAAGAGTAGAGAAAGAGAAGAGGGGGGAGATGTGCTGAATCTCTGGAGAAACTGAATTAAGACAAGAAGAGCATGTCATTAAAAGAAAAAGAAGTCGGAGAGAAGGAGAAAGAATTGGCAGAACTTTTGAAAATAGGTGAAACCTATTTGCAAAAGGAAAACCCCCAAAGCTATCATTAATAAGAATTTTACAGAGGCATCAATAGCTCAATTAATGCTTATGCTGCTAAAAAAAAAAGAACCCCTAATTAAAAAAAATTTTTTAAAATAAAAAAAATTAAAAAAAAAAGGCTTTCAAAAAGAAAATTGTTTATTAGAGTTGATGTAGTTGTTGTGTTATGTAAATGAGGGAATCTCTGTTTTGTTAAAGTCTGTCAGCATTACACATGATTTATTTTTATGCTATTATTTATGTCATACTCTCAATATTTAAAATATGTAATTTTTCATAATTTGTTCCATTTAATTTTGATGACATTGTGATTGTGATACTGCAACAATATTATCTAACTAATATTAAGTATTATCAGTTTTAGTATTACAAGTATTATTTTTGATTGTATTATAAATATGTTTTTCAACAAATATATTACAGGAGAAAAATTCCAATTTTCCAATTTAAAAAAAAAGATCAATGGTGGTAAGACCATTATCAATTATATATCAGCTAATCAAACAAAACAGGGTTACAAATGAATAATATCAAGCACTGAATTTATTAAAAGACTGTAATGTTGTTAGACTCTTGCACATGTCCTGAACCCCAACCAAACAAGCATAGTGCTGCAAACATTGCATTTAACAGCCTTCAAAATCCCTACTTTTTCTGTGAACTATCCCTATTTTCCCTTTTTTATCCCTACTTTTTCTCAAAGATATCCTTTAAATTTTTCCCTACTTTTTGTCTTTTTGGGGCCTGGTATTGAAAACTAGACTATATGGACTAGTGTCCACTGTATTCTTATAAATAAAGCTTTTCTGAGATAGTCCCTGTGATATGATCAAAGAAATATTTTTGATATTTTAATATAATAGATATATTTCTTAAAAGATGGGTTGCTGATGCTTATAGCATTAAAACATAATTAAACAACTTTAAAGGCCTCAGACACTTGATTTTTTAAATTCTAGCATTAAATTAGTTGTGTCAAAATAATAATTTACACACTGTTGCGACTCTTCGAACCAATAGTTACAGTGAAATATATATTTGGTCATGCTTCTGGCATATCTGCTGTGCCATCTAGCAAATTTGACCAGCTGTAGTGAAATTCAAATTTTAACAAAAAAAAACCTCCCAGATTCCGAGAGTGATTATTTCATTGATAAATGGGACATTTCTGATGTTGAAGATTTACATGATTGTGTGTCAGAAGATAGAATGGTGGTGGCAAGTCTGATTTGTGTAATGTAGAACCGTATCTGTTTGAGCCAGAGGCAGATGAATCAGATATCGAAGACTAATTGACTGATTCACTCGTGAGTGTGGCTGATCAATGTACAGATCTTTCTTGGTGAATTGTCTGTGCCTAATAATTTTATTTGTGTGTTAATCAAATCCCACCCTTCTCACTTTGGTCTGATAATGGTAGCCATAGCTGCATTAGATTGCTATGTCAGAACTAATTACAATTGTCCTTGACCATACGGACCCGTGTGTGATCTTTCCAATGAGCAGATCATGAGTTAATCTGGTGGACAAATTGACACGAGTATTTCTTTATAATATCTGTAATTAATCTAACTCTCTATAGTGCAAATTGTTAGTGTTGCAATTTTTGTGTGTTTGCTAAAACCTTTAAATTAAAATTTTCAGAAGTGAATTATCCACAGTTCAGTGAATGTACATGGATCCTGATGTTGAATTATAACAAAGTCTTGATATCTGTGTAATATCTGGATTAACTTTTAGTAATAATAATAGTTAAACCAACTATAGAAATGTTTGCATCACCAATTTGTATGGTACTTTTCAGTGTTGTTTTTTTCACTGTAAAGAGAACTTGGGGATTTGTTTTCCATTTAGTCTTCAAGCTGTTTTAACCATCATCTCTGTGATAGACATTGATGTAACACGATGTATTTTGTTTATTCTAGGCAGCATCAACATAATTTATGTCAGTTTGTTTTTAATAATTGGTAATATGTTACAGTTAATCTGTATAATCAGGTAATATGTATATTACCTGAAATTTTCAGGTAATCTGGATTAAATCTCTGTTAGCAATAGACATATTACCTGAATTTCAGGTAATATTCATATTACCTGATTATACAGATTAACTGTATATATATATATATATATATATATATATATATATATAGTATTTATTTGTATGATACCATTTTGGTTTTAAGCCTTTTCTTAATGTTTATATAAACTGGAAAGTTGCTAGTTGAGTCAGTATTAGTTAGACAGAAACATTAGAAACAGATACACCACAAAAAGTCCAGAAACTGACTTTTCTCCAATTATAAATGATTTTGTCACCCAACAAACACAATTAGAGCAGTTCAACAGTGCAGTAGTCTGAGTCTGTGTATCACCTGTGTTTGTTGGATGTTTCCCCAAATGTTGCATGTGTGACCAGTGGGGGGTGTAACAAACCACTCACTCATCTAAAACACAGGTTCTGATGCTGACACACAGTGTTTGAGGGCAAATTATTGTACTGCAAGTATAAATATATTGTTGATAGGCAGCCAGTGAGAATTGTCCTTAGTCAGTTACAATTCCAGTTTCTCACTTATTTTCATCTCAAACCTGAGTAAATTATAAACAGTTCTTTGATGAATGTAACCAAACTAATTGAAGCCAGTGCCATGTTTGATAGGCTGATATCTGAATTGTATATAAAAGTCCATTAGCATTTGGGTAATCAAAGCCAGTCTGTAAAGGGAGCTTATGCATACTTATTGAATATTGATGCTGTTGACAAATATGATTTTTGTATTTAAAATTACAAAATCAATATGTCAAGTAGTTCAGTTGGAAAACATTGCTGAAAATTTGTATGTCTGCTTGTGTGTGTGTGTGTGTTGTGTGTGTGTGTTTGTTTTTTCACCTTCAACTCACTACATAAGTATGGATACACACCAATCAACTCACTACATCTGGCCAACTCACTACTCAATCGAGGTAGTGAGTTGGCAAATTTCACCAAACTTTGCTAAAATGTTATTTGAGTCACATAATGGCTATTTCCACTTTCATTTCAAATGATGTCATTTGAAGGTATAAAAGAGAAATATATGTATTGTAGCAGGTCAATTTTACAACTTTACTCCGAGCTTTTACTGTCATCTAGAGTGTGTTATCTTCATCTGAGATATAATTTCACTTTCACGAGTGGTCTGTTGATACTTTAGTAATACGGAATTCAGAGGAATATAGAAGATACGCCTGTTGATTTAGGTAGTTACAATGATCAGATTAACCTCCCAAGTATCAATGTATCAGTGGCCTTGCATTGTGCAGATTGGGTTTTCTTGTGACAAGATTGAAGATATTCGCGCACCGCAAACGTTGAGGCAGACATCTTTTTAGCTTAAGCATTGGGCCCTGTAACATTTCTCCTCATATTAATATTATCCATTGTATTAATTACATTTAAATATCACAATCGCTATGGTACTTGTGTTGCTTGTGCCTTTTTGGCCTGCCACATACCCTTTTAACCCCTTAAATTCCTGGCCTCATTGATCTAAATTGAGTGATATTTGGTTATCTTTCTTCAGTTGGAACAGTTGGCTCATAGGGTGCCTGTCATCTCCTGTAATATATTTGTTGAAAAACATATTTATAATACAATCAAAAATAATACTTGTAATACTAAAACTGATAATACGTAATATTAGTTAGATAATATTGTTGCAGTATCACAATCACAATGTCATCAAAATTAAATGGAACAAATTATGAAAAATTACATATTTTAAATATTGAGAGTATGACATAAATAATAGCATAAAAATAAATCATGTGTAATGCTGACACGACTTTAACAAAACAGAGATTCCCTCATTTACATAACACAACAACTACATCAACTCTAATAAACAATTCTCTGAGGCCTCTAATCTATGACTTTTTTATTCAGCTTCTTCTTATAGTTGTTGATTAACCTCCTCTTCTTATCATTGACACAAATCCACTTTTCTTGTATACAGTGTAGTTGTGTCTGGCCAGAATCTATTTTTGATTTAGCAGCATCAAGCATTAATTGAGCTATTGATGCCTCTGTAAAATTCTTATTAATGATAGCTTTAGCGAGATGACTGTTACCTTCTGCAAATAGGTATTCACCTATTTTCAAAAGTTCTGCCAATTCTTACTCCTTCTCTCCGACTTCTTTTTCTTTTAATGACATGCTCTTCTTGTCTTAATTCAGTTTCTCCAGAGATTCAGCAGCATCTCCCCTCTCTTCTCTTTCTCTACTCTTCCTTATCTCTTTCCCCCTCCAATTGTTGTCTTTGTTCTTCATCTTTCCTCTTCTTGTATTTGGCAGATGCACTCCGACAATAAACCTGCATCTGTTATGTCACTGGACTATTATGTAAATTAGCTTTCATGTGCTTCACATTGCCGTTAGTCAACCATAGGCCAATCAGTACTTCTGGAGATAGAGATGATCACTCACTTGTCAACACATTCTTGTTATGAGAGGGATCTCTCTACATCTGCACAATGCATATGCCACTGATACATTGATACTTTTGGGAAGTTAACTGATCATTGTAACTACCTAAATCAACAGGCGTATCTTCTATATTCCCCTGAATTCCGTATATACGTTTCAAAGTATCAAGCAGACCACTCGTGAACAGGTGAAAAGACGCTCGGTTATATCTCCGGAGATTATGAAATAGCACACAATAACACAAAACCTCACTAGATGGTGGCACAAGTACATTAATTTGTTCAATGGAGTAAAGTTTGTAAAACTGACCTGCTACAATACATAGATTTCTCTTTTATACCTTCAAATGACATCATTTGAAATGAAAGTGGAAATAGCCATTATGTGACTCAAATAACATTTTAGCAAAGTTTGGTGAAATTTGCCAACTCACTACCTCGGTCGAGATAGTGAGTTGGCCTGATGTAGTGAGTTGATTGGTGTGTATCCATACTTATGTAGTGAGTTGAAGGTGAAAACAAACAAACACACACACACACAAGCAGACATACAAATTTTCAGCAATGTTTTCCAACTGAACTACTTGACATATTGATTTTGTAATTTTATATACAAAAATCATATTTGTCAACAGCATCAATTCAAAAGGAAAGAGACCATGAAGATCCTCCACCTTCAAATGCTAATCAATGATCTTCCACACAACCTTGTTGACATTTTGTCCAACAGATTCAAGAGTTTTCCAAGATCAATCTTGTAGTCTGGCTGGTTCAGGTTATCAAGTAATGCATGAGCAACATCAAGAGCTATGGCATGATTGAAAATGAAGTTGACAGGAAATGCACTACAATCTCCTTTCATAAGTATGACCAATATCATACAGTTACATATATTTTCTTCTTCACCTGTTGTGTCATGGTCTCATCATACTGGATTGTGAAATAAGTTCCACTTTTATTAATGTCCTTGACTAACTTCTTTTTGAAATATGGACCTAATCCATCAAATATAAGGTACCCATTGTTCTGCTTAGGGAAAAACTTGAGGATATTTGACCAGGAAACATTGTTCTAAAGATATCACTGATACCAACACTGGAAGCAAATGACCAATCTTCTACACACATTTTAATCATCCACAAAATCTCAGTTTTGTAAATCTTCATCTCAGAATGCCACAAGTGTATTGGTAGTTTTAGAGGTAGACGGTGAACTGCTGGCACATGATTTTGAAATTTGTACATCTAATATTTTCTGTCCTTTCTTACTCTTTTGAAGAACAATATGTTTAGCTCGCTTTACCAGAATTACTGCATTATCTTTTGTTGCACACCAAACACAGTGTTTTGTAAGGATCTGTCAGATCTGGTTCACACCATGTAGCCAAGAGGTTTCCTTGAGAGCCTTTCTCCGACAACCATCTTTCTTGGAAATTGGTATTTCCATGAGGCATGGCTATTTAAACAGTTTAGTTCACATAAATATTTATATAACCTATTTGGTAACTAGTAGACTACATATAAGTGGATACACTGGTACACAGGAGCTGAAATAAAAACAATTTAAACTTGTGTGAACATGCAAACAAAGATATCCGAGCATAGTGTACCATTTCCTCAATTTGTCCAAGAAAAGGGTTCACTTATACACTGAGGTATCTAGTTTACATATGCTACACATTTTCATGCTGAATAAAAAAGGAGCAAAATCCCTGTTGTATCTTCGTTGGGAATCGCAATGATTGATAATAAAATGAAGAGAAATACTCACCCAAAATTGACTCCATGATGTGTTGTGGTCAATGAGGAGCAAGGAGTCATTTTTGGGTAGAATCAAGGGAACACTCTCCAGCTAACTCAACCAATCTGGAAATCTTGAAAAAACTAATTAAAAAATAGGGATAATACCAAAAAAGAAGGGAAAATTACCGAAAATAGGGAGGAGGTGAAAAAGTAGGGAAAATGGGGATCAGTGGCAGGCCTGCAATACATGTCATTTGCAGAACAAACTGACATGATGAAAATGGAATCTGACCGCTGTTCTATAACTGAACATTAAACACAGTCATCTATTCTGAGTATGTAGAATTAGTGTGATATGATAATATTTTCTAGTATTTTTCATTATGTGACCAGTGCCATTCTGAATTCACTGAAGCTGATTGATGGTATAACATTAGCTATGCCATACAACAGGGAGTTGCATTAGCATACTTGAGATGTATGAGACAAAGGCATAGACACAGCAACAGGTACTTCATGTGTCAATAATACTTTTAGATCATGAATATTCTTACAATAATAGTACAGAGCTGGCATGTACAAATATATTAATATAATGGTCTAAATTCTTCAAGGAAGAGAAGAAACTCTTTTTGGGGATTCAATGATCATCTTTGTGTCATCATTATACAAATGGCATCTTATTATTTATTAATAACTACATAGTGTACATGTTTAAATCCATTAGTACACAATGATATGGGTTTCTGGCTGACTGGTTAATTAATGTTACCCTTTTTTATATTGTAACCTGTACTTCATTTGCATGTAGCTAGTCTACATTATTTATGGTATCTTAGAAAGAAATTATTTATTTTCTTATCAAAGACCATAATATTGTTGTGTTTTTAGCCTCAGCAATAGTCACACATAAGACATCTGGATAAGAGAAAACTCCATTTCCAAGAAAACCAAAATAGGTTTAATTTCTTCAGTTTTCAACAACAAAGCCATTTTAGGCAGGATCAAATGCAACTGCGCTTCTATTGCAAATTCTGGTGAGTTTTTGAGGACATTTGTTAATTGATAACAACATTTCACAAGAAGGTTTGCATGTAGCTAGTCTATATTATTTGTAGATATAAATATAATACATATAAAATAAACTGTATTACCTGTCCTTTGACCAGAAGCAGAATGTTATCAAATGTTACTTAATGGCTGATAGATTGTTGCTATTAGTGTCTTGTCTGAGTTCTTGGTGTATCTCTCCATTATTTTCATCAAACTGTAAGCAATAACTGACTCCAAAACTGATATGTTGGCTCCTAAAATATGTAATAGTGAAATATAAATATAATTTACCCAGAAGAGCTTTTGTCAACTTGGCTCAATAAAATATTCTGTCATTCACCCCAACAGTCATCATGCAGGTGATTGCAGCTGATCAGCCTCGATTCACAGTCCATCTATAATATGGTCAACAGCTTGTGGACCCCAAATCTATGTGTTATAGCTGAGCTATACTGTATATATATATATATATATATATATATATAGGTATGGAATATATTTTCTTCAAAATAATCAATCTGGATGAAGACCAGAAATATTACTTAGCCAAAACTGACTTCTTTGATATATAACATTAATATAATCCACTAGCATTGAAAATTAACCCAGTTGGCCAAAGACATAAAATCTCAGTTAGCTGAAACCGATTTTACTGATTAAGGCAATTAGACAAAAAAGGAAGAGAAAAAACCTGAAATAAACTAAACCAACAAAATAACATAAATAAATTAAGAATCAATCACAGTAATTGTTCTGTTGTGTTATTAAGACAATTAATAAAATGACACAGACTCTTATTACAATTATTTAGTTAACACCCACACAGACTTACACACACACACACACACACATCATGTGTCTGTGTGCATATATCACATTTAGAATTAATCTACTGTGGGGGGTTTTGTCAATAAATTATTTTAAAATAATAAAATCAATTAAAATATTGAGATGGCTTTTTAAATATGACTTATGTTTGAAATTGCTATGTTACTGAACAATCTCAGATTGATGTTGATTTTTTTTTACTAAGGACTTTCAGACCAGACAGCTTTTGACTGGATCCTGTATGTGCTCAATTCACATAAACATTACCTGTATTGGCACAGTCCCTGATGTCTATAATATCATTATATACTGTATTTTTTATTTCCTAGGCTGGTACCCTAAGCAAAGCTGTATTCTGAAATAGAAATATGTATATATGTAGAACACATGCACACACACGCACAGAGAGGGGAAAGGGGGTGGCAGCACATAAAGAAAATAATTTAAAAATGTTGAAGTCATGATTTGATGTAAACACAGTATTTAATATCAATAATCAAAACTATGACCATGACTATTTAAAATACCACATGTGGCCAAAGATTTAAATATATTTGTGATATTTTCCCAAAGGTCAGTCAGAAAAAGGTACACAATTCTTCAATTTAATATCATGTACACAATGTTGATACCAAGGCATGACAATCCAGTGGTATTATTTGCCATTTTGGTGAGTTTGATAGATTCCAAAATATCTAAATATATGTCAAACAATCAAATGTTTTCACTAAATGCATATTCCACAGATAAAGTAAACACACAGCTAGAGTACTTTACAAGGTAAAAATATACTTTTCAGGTAGTTTGCACATAAACCCCCCAATACACAAATTAACTGAAGATTAATACAAATATCTAAAAATTATGTTTAACTAAACAAATTGTGTGTGTGTGGGGGGTGGGGGGGGGATATGACTGCATTTATATTATAACATATTACATATTAAAAAATAATCAGTATATGTTTTATGCAGATATAAATTTTGCTACATTATATATTGTTTTTGCCCACACCAGGTTTCTTACATATGTTATATCACCATAAGAGGATAGCCATGGATTTATTGTTTTAATCAGCATCTGCTGAAATGTCCACCTTTTGAGGACATCTAATAATATACCTGATTTTTGCATCCGTTCTGGAACTCTGTGCTGTGCCAATTTCCCCCATTTACAAAATGTTTATCATCTTTTAATATACTCATTATGTGTCCAACAATATTGTAATTAGCAAAGATATAAATGGCACACATTTTACCTTCTGACAATTTATTAAATGACCAAAGATGACTTAACTACTTTTATTTTGTATTTGAGTAGAAGTAAGCCTCTTCAAACCTAATTGAGTGAAAGTAAAATTACTTTCTAAAAGTAATTAAAATAAAAGTAGAAATAGAAGATAAATTTACTACAACACATTATATGAGAATTGAATTCAGAGTGCAAGATTCACCATATTCACAGACATGTACTACAATCTTAAGCTCATGCCATGTCTCCACTTGATAAACCTTAGACCTGCAAACAGACAATAATTTCATTCAAATATTTCAAACTACACAATAAAAATAACTAATCTTTTTGTTTCAGCTTTTCCTAACGGAATAATCATGTATTTGGCTGGGAAGAATTATGTAAATCTGTTACATCCATATGAATTATTTATTGTCAAGTGCCTTAGAGTAACCTTCTTACAGGTTATATAAGATGCTATATAAATTTTTTATATTATTATTAATATTGACAATCCCAGATTTTACCAGTATTATGAATGAAATTATTGTCTGTTTGCAGGTCTAAGGTTTATCAAGTGGAGACATGGCATGAGCTTAAGATTGTAGTACATGTCTGTGAACATGGTGAATCTTGCACTCTGTATTCAATTATCATATAATGTGTTGTAGTAAATTTATCTTCTATTTCTACTTTTATTTTAATTACTTTTAGAAAGTAATTTTACTTTCACTCAATTAGGTTTGAAGAGGCTTACTTCTACTCAAATACAAAATAAAAGTAGTTAAGTCATCTTTGGTCATTTAATAAATTGTCAGAAGGTAAAATGTGTGCCATTTATATCTTTGCTAATTACAATATTGTTGGACACATAATGAGTATATTAAAAGATGATAAACATTTTGTAAATGGGGGAAATTGGCACAGCACAGAGTTCCAGAACGGATGCAAAAATCAGGTATATTATTAGATGTCCTCAAAAGGTGGACATTTCAGCAGATGCTGATTAAAACAATAAATCCATGGCTATCCTCTTATGGTGATATAACATATGTAAGAAACCTGGTGTGGGCAAAAACAATATATAATGTAGCAAAATTTATATCTGCATAAACATATACTGATTATTTTTTAATATGTAATATGTTATAATATAAATGCAGTCATATCCCCCACACACACACAATTTGTTTTGTTAAACATCATTTTTAGATATTTGTATTAATCTTCAGTTAATTTGTGTATTGGGGGGTTTATGTGCAAACTACCTGAAAAGTATATTTTTACCTTGTAAAGTACTCTAGCTGTGTGTTTACTTTATCTGTGGAATATGCATTTAGTGAAAACATTTGATTGTTTTACATATATTGAGATATTTTGGAATCTATCAAACTCACCAAAATGGCAAATAATACCACTGGATTGTCATGCCTTGGTATCAACATTGTGTACATGATATTAAATTGAAGAATTGTGTACCTTTTTCTGACTGACCTTTGGGAAAATATCACAAATATATTTAAATCTTTGGCCACATGTGGTATTTTAAATAGTCATGATCATCGTTTTGATTATTGATATTAAATACTGTGTTTACATCAAATCATGACTTCAACATTTTTAAATTATTTTCTTTATGTGCTATCCCCCTCCCCTCTGTGTGTGTCTGTGTGTGTGTCTGTGTGTGTGCATGTGTTCTACATATATACATATTTCTATTTCAGAATACAGCTTTGCTTAGGGTACCAGCCTAGGAAATAAAAAATACAGTATATAATGATATTATAGACCAGTTAGATATCAGGGACTGTGCCAATACAGGTAATGTTTATGTGAATTGAGCACATACAGGATCCAGTCAAAAGCTGTCTGGTCTGAAAGTCCTTAGTAAAACAAAATCAACATCAATCTGAGGTTGTTCAGTAACATAGCAATTTCAAACATAAGTCATATTTAAAAAGCCATCTCAATATTTTAATTGATTTTATTATTTTAAAATAATTTATTGACAAAACCCCCCACAGTAGATTAATTCTAAATGTGATATATGCACACAGACACATGATGTGTGTGTGTGTGTGTGTGTGTAAGTCTGTGTGGGTGTTAACTCAGTTTTTTTCTCTTCCTTTTTTGTCTAATTGCCTTAATCAGTAAAATCGGTTTCAGCTAACTGAGATTTTATGTCTTTGGCCAACTGGGTTAATTTTCAATGCTAGTGGATTATATTAATGTTATATATCAAAGAAGTCAGTTTTGGCTAAGTAATATTTCTGGTCTTCATCCAGATTGATTATTTTGAAGAAAATATATTCCATACCTATATATATATATATATATATATATATATACAGTATAGCTCAGCTATAACACATAGATTTGGGGTCCACAAGCTGTTGACCATATTATAGATGGACTGTGAATCGAGGCTGATCAGCTGCAATCACCTGCATGATGACTGTTGGGGTGAATGACAGAATATTTTATTGAGCCAAGTTGACAAAAGCTCTTCTGGGTAAATTATATTTATATTTCACTATTACATATTTTAGGAGCCAACATATCAGTTTTGGAGTCAGTTATTGCTTACAGTTTGATGAAAATAATGGAGAGATACACCAAGAACTCAGACAAGACACTAATAGCAACAATCTATCAGCCATTAAGTAACATTTGATAACATTCTGCTTCTGGTCAAAGGACAGGTAATACAGTTTATTTTATATGTATTATATTTATATCTACAAATAATATAGACTAGCTACATGCAAACCTTCTTGTGAAATGTTGTTATCAATTAACAAATGTCCTCAAAAACTCACCAGAATTTGCAATAGAAGTGCAGTTGCATTTGATCCTGCCTAAAATGGCTTTGTTGTTGAAAACTGAAGAAATTAAACCTATTTTGGTTTTCTTGGAAATGGAGTTTTCTCTTATCCAGATGTCTTATGTGTGACTATTGCTGAGGCTAAAAACACAACAATATTATGGTCTTTGATAAGAAAATAAATAATTTCTTTCTAAGATACCATAAATAATGTAGACTAGCTACATGCAAATGAAGTACAG
Source organism: Paralvinella palmiformis (assembly GCA_025642065.1). Lineage (NCBI taxonomy): Eukaryota > Metazoa > Annelida > Polychaeta > Terebellida > Alvinellidae > Paralvinella > Paralvinella palmiformis. The sequence continues at coordinate 3,151 of JAODUP010002122.1, read as the reverse complement.
GTTACAGTATGAAAAAGGGTAACATTAATTAACCAGTCAGCCAAAAACCCATATCATTGTGTACTAATGGATTTAAACATGTACACTATGTAGTTATTAATACATCATAAGATGTCATTTGTATAATGATGACACAAAGATGATCATTGAATCCCAAAAAAGAGTTTCTTCTCTTCCTTGAAGAATTTAGACCATTATATTAATATATTTGTACATGCCAGCTCTGTACTATTATTGTAAGAATATTCATGATCTAAAAGTATTATTGACACATGAAGTACCTGTTACTGTGTCTATGCCTTTGTCTCATACATCTCAAGTATGCTAATGCAACTCCCTGTTGTATGGCATAGCTAATGTTATACCATCAATCAGCTTCAGTGAATTCAGAATGGCACTGGTCACATAATGAAAAATACTAGAAAATATTGTCATATCACACTAATTCTACATACTCAGAATAGATGACTGTGTTTAATGTTCAGTTATAGAACAGCGGTCAGATTCCATTTTCATCATGTCAGTTTGTTTCAAATAATGTATTCGGGCCTGCCATGATCCCCATTTTCCCCTACTTTTTCCCCCCTTTATTTTTAATTTTTTTTTTTTGGATTTCCCATTTAAAAAATTTTTCCGTTTTCATTGAAAACAAACTTAAAATTTTTGGGTGAACCCTTTTTTTTAAACAAATTGGGAAATTCCCAAGCTCAATATCTTTGTTTGATGTTACACAAGTTTAAATTGTTTTTATTTGCTCCTGTGTACCAGTGTACCCCTTAATGTGCAAGCCCAAAAGGTTAATATCTTATATCTGATGGGTTAGGTCCATATTTCAAAAAGAAGTTAGTCAAGGACATTAATAAAAGTGGAACTTATTTCACAATCCAGTATGATGAGACCATGACACAACAGGTGAAGAAGCAAATAGATGTAATTTTATGATACTGGTCACACTCCCGAAAGGAGACTGTAGTGCATTTCCTGTCAGCTTCATTTTTCAATCATGCCATAGCTCTTGATGTTGCTCATGCATTACTTGATAACCTGAACCAGCCAGACTACAAAATTGATCTTGGAAAACTCTTGAGTCTGTCGTCTGTTGGACCAAATGTCAAAAGGTTGTGTGGAAGATCATTGATTAGCGTTTGAAGGTGGAGGATCTTCATGGTCTCTTTCCTTTTATTGATCTTTTTGCCCCAAAAATTTTGTTATTCTTTAAAAATTTTTAAAAATAAATTTTAATTTCTTTGGAAAAATTTTAAATGTTAACGGGTTTAGAGGGGATTTTTTAATTAAATGAATTTTTTGGGAAACTCAAAACAAGAAAATTAAAAAACCCTAAATTTTTCCAAATTTTTGCCTTTTTCAAATTTTTTGTGAATTTTAAAATTTTTAAATATCTTATTTGGTTATGTTTAATTTTTTATCTAAAAAAATAATTTAGTATAAAAAAAGAAAACTTTCCCATTTAAAAAACCAATTTTAAAAATTCCTTAAACAAAATTTAATCATTATTTATCTATTACGATTAGGTTATTATCCAAACAATTTAATAATTCCTGAAAAGAATAAATAACATAAAATTTACTTACTTTTTTAAACAGAAAAGTATATTAAAGGAATAAAAACCTTAGGCTTTTTTTGGGTTTAAATGAAAATTGAAAACTCCCAAACTATTTTAAAAATAAAAGTCAAAAATTTTTTGAAATTTTTTGGGTCTTAAAAATTTCCAAATTTTATTCTTTACTGTTTCCTTTTCAAAAAGGGAAAAAATACCAAAATTTAAATTAAAGTTAAAAAAAAAATTGAAATTAAATTGAATGAATTTTTAAAATTACAAAAAAAAAATACAAAGACAATTAAAAAAGAAAATGAAAAATAAAATTGAGAATTTAAAATAGTAATTATTTAAAAAAAATTTGCTAAATATCATAATAAGAATTAAAAATTTAAATAAATTAATTTATTGTAAATAAAATAATTTTAAAAACTACATGATACAAAAGTGATTGTTAATTTAAAAGATTAATCAACAACTATAAAACTGAATAAAAAAAAAAAAATTTAAAATTTTTATTAATTATTATTTTTTTATTAAAGAGGGAATTTTTTTTTAAATCATTCGTTTAACAGATTTATTTTTAGTTTTTTTTTTTACTCTTAATTTTTAAAAATATTTTTTTTCAAAAGCCTTTTAATTTTAACATTGGAAGCAAAATATTACTAACAATTTAGATTACTTTTTAGAAAAGAAATTGTTTTATAAAATTTTTAACAAAAAATTTTAAAGGGAATCACCCCCTATGGCCCTGTTAATTAAAAAAATAAAAATCCCCAAATTTTAAATAAATTTGGGGGTAAACCAAAATTCCCAAAAAATACTTCAAAAAAAAAGGGGTTAAAAAAATGTTTGCATAATTTTTAAAAATTAATTTTTTTAACCCCAAAAAAGTTTTGGAAAATTGCATTTAACCCCTTTAAAAATTATTTTTTTAACTAATTTTCCCCCTTTTTTACCCATTCTAATTTTACTACTTTTTGTTTTGGGGGGGCCCTTTTAAAACTTATATTATTCCAGTTTCTTTAAAAAAGCTTTTCTGAATAGTTGTATATATAAAAAAAATTTTTTGAAAAAAAAAAACAAAAGAGGGGGATGCAACTTTAAAAATAATTAAAAATTAAAAAGGGTCAAAATTGTTTTTTAAACAGATTAAATTATTTTCAAAATAATAATTTAACACTTTTGCATTTAAAATATTGTAAAATTTAAGGTCATGGGCAATTCTTCCATTAAAATTTGACCATGTTGAACAGCAGGTTTTCCTAATAATAATTGGTAAAATGATAAACCCAATTCCAATTTTATTTAATAAAGGGGTTTCTATTTAAAAATTTTACAGATTTTTTCAAAGTAAAATTTCAAGTTATTTTTAAATTAAAGTAGTTTGACCAACAAAATCAATACGAAGAAAATTTACATTCATTGATGTTACAAACAATTTTTTGGTGTTGGGTAATAATTTTATTTTTTTAAACAAATATTTCATTTGGGTTAAAATTTAAATGCTCATTAATTGTTGCAAATTTACAATTTTTACCATAGGACCCTGTTATTTTAATAGAAATCGGGTTAAGGGTAAAAAATTAAACC
>JAODUP010000211.1:417500-528035 GCA_025642065.1 Paralvinella palmiformis | reverse complement strand
CCTCTGTTGTATTGATGAAAGATTTAGCAGCTTTATAGATGACGAACAAAATACATCGTGTATATACACTGGACGGATATAATGTATACTACCCAGTGATTACCACCTTATTTATGAGACACATGTAGTTAGCCAGTCACAGTCACCTGATGAAAGGTCAAGCGACAAATAGGTTTTGCGAGATTTGTCACTTTGATCATTTTAACTGTATTGCTTGATAGCCCTCTTGATCTGGCTAATAGCAACAATGGCTGCTAGATTTATATTGGTTATGCATTTATCTTCCCCAATAACAATCTATGATGCATTCATATTAATTGTAGATTCTCTAAATAGACCACGAATACAGTATTTTGAATATCAAATCTAATTACGTCCAATTGGTTTCTTCCTCCTACTGACATCTGGTACCACAACCGTACTACTACTAATACTACTACTACTACTACTACTAATACTACTACTAATAATAATATTACTACTACTGTTGTGGTTGCTGCTACTACCACTAGTACTACTATTTATAATTATTACTACTAATTACTACTACTCCTACTACTAATGCTACTTCAGCTGCTGCTCCAGCCACTACCATCTGAATCTTAATAATCCAATTTGTTATGAATCGTAGACACAACAGCGATGTTAGTGTTAGTATTGTGTTTTATGTGTTGACGTTTAAATTGAAATAGAGGAAAGGAATATCCATCTTTTGAGAGATATTGTGATCAAACCAAATCTGGAATTACTAACTAAGGTTCGTATCAAACAAGATGTGGTGTTTTTCTTAGTATATATATATATATATATATATATTGCTGTTTTCGTATTATAAAACTGTGGCAGTTATTCGCCTTTATCTCTGTTTTCTGATTCGTCGTCCAATTTCCGTAAGAGAGATACCTACCTGGTTACAGTCCGAATATAATTATCATGGCTTTTCATGGCCTTCCCCCCGCTTATATGACCTCTAAGTCTTGTACCTGGTGCGCGTCACAACCAGAGTGTATAGCATAAAATTAAAAATTAGGGTGAACCACCTGTATCTAGTATTGATTTGTCATGGTATAGCCATTACAAGCCAACCCAAAGTTTACCTTTAATAAAATATCAAATCAGTATTGTTGTTGTCGTTTATAGCGTGTTCTATGACGTGTTGCTGTTAGCCGTATTTGACCGCGCCATTAACCGTCTAATAAGGTTAGCCTTGAGACAACATTATTCCCAAGCAACCGCAAAGAGCATTTCATCCTGGAAAACGTGATGTAGAAAATCACCTGAGATCACGCCATTTCCTAGCGTTGGCCGGAAATTAACATATACAAGCTATTTTCGGAAAACAGAAATAGACAGAAAGACACTTATGAAAAGGTTCATTCTAGTGTAAGAGAAACCCGGCATCGAAACAGGAGGAAAAATGTGGATACTATTAGGAAAATATTGACTTGAATCACGTGTATTGATAACTTAATTTTAAAAGCCAATCTGATCTGGAATTAGATACCTTTATACAGTCAGGGAATATGGCGAAATTGAGCAATATTAGGTTCGTATGTGTTTCATTTCTATGTATTTTAGGTTAAAAGCATCAATGAATTAATTAATTTTTAGACCTACCTTTGACAACACTATCAATATATTATTATAGGAGTCGACGGTGTTTTTGTGGTTTAAAACAACTAAACGGTCTTGAGTACAATACAGTGACGCAGGGCTACATAAGTATTTCACCTTGTATTAATACATCTGTTATGATACCAATTCATATCAAACTGATTAAATATATACCTTTACTTTAAATAACTCCATTGCAGGTAGTTTCTTCTTTTCTTCGATAACTAGAACTATGTCTCAGCTTAATTCAACAACCGACGTGACTAATGTTAGGATATCACCAAATGCCAGCTTTTTGACATTTCATGAAATGGCATCGAAAGCAGACATCACAGTTTTCCTGGTGTGGATGATTGGTATGTCATTGACAGGTACCATAGGCAATATCATCATATTGGCTTATTATCCACGGAATGGTAACCAAGGATTCCATACATCTACCTTTGTATACGTGTTGGCCATTCTGGACCTCGTAGCTTCCGTTATTGTCATACCGTACAGCATCTTTTTCGAATTTGATATGGTACCTTTCGATGTTATGTGTAAGATGTGTGAATTTGTACGTCATCTCACAATTACTATGTCACTGTTAGTACTGCTGAGTATTGCCGTCCAAAGATTTATCATAATCACAATAGGAAGCAAAAAAGTAAAAACTAAGTATGTTTTAGTTTTAATCTGTGTGGCATTGTTTACTAGTGCAGGAATTTCCAGTCCAGTATTGGTTGTTTATGAGGTTACAGATATCAATGTTCGACGAGTCGCTCTGGTAGAACCACGGAAAAGTTGTAATCCTTTGTTAGATCATTATGTGATGAAGAGTTTTGAATATATCGTATTTATTTTGTTTATGGCTATCAGCCTCAGTTTGGTAATGTTGTATGGTATTATTTATATTGCTGTGTTGAAGTATTTCTATCGACGTCGTCAAGTGAAGCCTACTGCAACCTGTATGAGAAAATCTAACGAATTTACTCATTCCATTAATAATATAGAACATGTTCTACCTGACAAAACACTAGAAGATAATCACGTCAGTTGTCATTCACAGCTTAATGCCCAACCTATGATGGTGGCTAGTGTTAAGCAATCAACGAAAGTGGAATTAATTCACTCGAAAGAGAAGAGAGGAAGAGCTTCAGTCCCTCCTCAGAAGGCTCAACAAAGTTCAGCACACCGGGGAACAATTATAAAAGATACAGGAAACATCCGAACTGCATATAAAGCAAGTAATAATGCAACACAGGTTCGAGTATTTCTTGAATACGAATTATTCATAAATCAAGTTCGAGGAGCGACGATGTTGTTCGGTGTCACCTTGATCTTCTTCATCACGTGGATTCCATTTTGGTTGACTGAGTTTCATCTCGTGGTCTATTACCCAATATTACATTACTTGTTCTTCTTTAACCATTCTACTAACATATTCGTGTATTTATTTTATAGCAAACAGTTCAGAAAAAACATCAGCAGAATGTGTAAACATTGATTTCAGTTCATTTGTATGGATTAATGAAAATTATCACATCGCGGAAACAGTATAATCTTTATCATGTTATAAATATCAAGGCTGAATATATTAGGTGTACTTTTAGTAGGGATAAGTTATCGTGTAGTGAATTCCTTCGTTTCCATATATAAAACATTATATGTATCATAACATTGCCCAACTAGATTGAACATGGAATACATTCAACAAACGAATGAGCGAATAAAATGATCGCAATCTTTTAAGTACTAATGTGTTATTCTGGTTGTGCTTGGATCAGGAAAAGGATTAAAATTTGAAAAAGTAAGCTTGAATTTCTTTCATATGTACTTAATTGCGATAACAATAAATCATAATTATTTTTTTCGAATCATATGACATGAAATCGTAAAAATTGGATAATTAAGTAATTACAGAAATTATCCAAATACATGGCATATCTTATCGTGTAAAGAAAGGGTTATGAGCTGTGTCGTCAAAAATAACTCGATTATGGCACTAAATTCGTGATGATCATATGCACAATACAAGTGATAAATTGCAAATTCAGTAAGATAAATATAACTACTCTTAGCATATTCAAACAAAATCCGCCAAACCATACAATGGAAACAGGGCATAAATCAATCAGCTGAAGCACAACTTGTGAAGGTACCATTTTTAAGATATATTACTTTATAGCAAGATGTTGAGGTCAATGTGCATACTGTAAGATTGTAGTATACAGTGGCTAGATAACTAGACATAATATTAACAAAATAAAAGCTTATGGGGATTAATCTTCAGGTTAACATTTCTAGCAATATAATAATAATAATAATAATAATAATAATAATAATAATTAACAGTTTATACATTAATCATCAGTCAAACTAAACCAATTGAGTCAATTGAGTCAGAAACCAATTGAGTAGTATATCAAGCGTGTAAATACTCTATACTGCCACCAATATGCACTCTCTAAAGGAGGGGTAAAATCTTTGTAGAAAATAAACACAAATTAATATAGAATCAAAGTTGTGGGTATTTACTAATTAAGACATGACACCAGAGATATACATACAAAATGTAAAGTACAGAGTCTTGTTTTCAGGCCATTTTTCATTGGGCCAAGTGGCTTTAAAACTCAAAGGTAACGGTGAAACTAACTTCAGACATAAGCCGTCTGTAATTTGAACCAGGTGCCAGAGTTCTGTGGTCACCTCCGCTACCAATTGTGCCAAACATGATGTGTATAGAGTGATCAGGTTTATAGAAATTATTTTCGATTCTAAATATTGTATAGAAATATTATACTTAATTACCCTTCTTGTTTGTTATTTCACGAATGAAATGACAAAATATGTTTTATTATGATCAGAATGTGTTTGATCTGCTACCAGCAACAATGATATTAATTCACATGAAGAGACTTAACATGAATATATGAATATGAATTTCAACAATAATGACATTCCACATTTGGTTGATATTGTTTAATAAACGTAAGATATGATTATTTTCAAACAGAATGTGTAAGAAAGATTGTTCACGTGAGCTTGGTAATGTTAATAAATATAATAATAGCATGTGACATTTATATAGCGCCTTATTCTGTTAGATAGCTGCTTTAAGGAGATTTACAATATTATTATCACTAACTCAGACCAGTGTTAATAATCTTCCAGTAACGACCCTCTAATTATTCTACGGAACTTGAAATTGATTTCCGGCACGACATTAGCCGACCTTCTTAGCTGAGTTTCCATGGTAATCCATAAATTCTGTCCGGGCTAAACGACACGTTGTTGACATATGATAAATACAATCAATAGCAATAATAATTTTGCTGTCCTTAAGATGTACATTAACAGTTTAAAAGTATCTAATATTACCATAAAGAAGGATACGAGATATTAATCCTTGAGACTGTGTGCCTTATAGTATTCATAGTGCTACCATAGCCTAACTGGAATCAAACGCTGATCGTGCTATGTCTGAAAGGTGTTTCATCTCTCACTTCGCCTCATTACGTTTATGGTCGTTCAGCCTCGGCGCTGCTAATATTATAGGTTAAAATTTTCAACCAAGTCTAATGTCTGCTATACAACATATATTGTTTTAATAACGAACTTTATTGTTATTAACGGCAGCCTCATTCAGTCAATCGCAGTCAGTGGTTAGGAATTGATTCACTCTTTGGTTGCCTTATTAAGGTTTTCATTGTATTATATATATATATATATATATATATATATATATATATATATATATATATATCTAATATTACCATAAAGAAGGATACGAGATATTAATCCTTGAGACTATGTGCCTTATAGTATTCATAGTGCTACCATAGCCTAACTGGAATAATTCTGTTCTGGAGTGATCTAGCATAATGAGCAATACTCAAAAAGACTCCTATCGCCAGAGGGACGGATGTCAACTGGAGAAACCTGCTATCGCAAAGGTAGAAATCACCGATGGTTTCATTGCTGTGAAACACAAACGGTCCATGGATCTAAGCCCGAAGATAATCACTACGGTGTCTCCGGTAAGGAAACACCAGAAGCCCAACAGCCAATCAGAATTCCAGCAAGTCTACAATCAGCAACGTCTGAAAATCAAGGTTCAGAGATAGGGGGAAATTCGGACTTCGAAGTAGCCCTTTCCAGTAGCGCTATTCAAGGCTGAACCTCACCTCGATCTCGATATAAAACAGTATATCAACAAGGGGGGACACACCATACTATGGGGAAAACACGGGACAAGATATTGGCCATCACGTCACAGGACGGGAGACCTATCAATTTCGTTGTAGTGGAAACGAGGCTATAGAGAGAGAGAAAAATGCGCGATTACGAGAGTTGAGCCAGATTACTTCATTAGGTTCCACAAAATTACAAAAGCCGTTAGAGTCATCAAAGAGAACACACCAACCACATGTATGGAATGTAATATCCCCCCGAATAAACTTTGGATTTCAGTTGATAGTATGGCCGTATGTATCAGAAAAAAACACAGAATGTCACCAGTGTTATAGATGTGGCCATGTAGCAAAACACTGCAGATACGAAAGAAACTACAAAAAGCTGACGACTCCTTGTATATCCAAACCAAAGCACCCAGTGTGACTGAACTGCAGGCAACCACACTCGATAGCACACAGAGGACGTGCCTCAAGGATGGACACGACTGGGTGTTACGCCGAGGCCTAAGCGACGCCTGTATGGACCATACCTCCTACCAGCAACCAATAGACCCAGAAGACGACACCTGTAGCCAAAGCCGTCGCATCGGACTACGAAGTTTTGGCCTCTATTCCTATACCTACTATATCATGCAAAAGAAAGAAACACTAGATACTCACAGGTACCAATTGCCGTTTATAGTTCACCAAAAGAAAGCACCAATATGGCTATCTCGGGTAATGTCAGGAAATACAATGACACCGTAATTGGGTGACTGGCGACATATACGGGGGAGGGGGGTGTTTGGACATGAATATTAAACCTATCAAATAGGTGCATATAAAACCTAATAGATAGGGTTTCGCTAAAGAGGTTTAGTTTGGAAAAGGAACATATGAAGGCGTATCGTCCTATAACTACTAGCCTTATATTTATCTGAAAACGTACTGAAGAAGTAGTAGCGAGGACAGAACACTTCCATCACAACGATCTACATAATATTCACCATTCTGTCGTTAGTAGTGGTTATTCATGGGAAACTGCAAGCTTCAAACTACAGTCGCATTTCTGTGTCTCTTTATGGCGGATCCAGTCGAGAACAAAGGACTTCCGGTAGATCTCCGATACTGCGAATGACACGTAAGGATTATAATAGTTATAGATTCAGAAATTCTCCCATACAAGTGTAACTTAATTACTCACAGTGTGGAGAAAACTCTAACCGCAGCATATAACACAACTAGATGCGGATAACATAGATGCAGCATATAACACAACTAGATGCCTGCCGGAGTAACAAACACCTCCAGAAGTATAAATCCATCAAATAGAAGGCTCTTTCACATTACTACATAAAATGACACTATACATAGCAAAGCATAAGAATAAATGTTATAAAAACGACATAATTCCTTTATATTAGTGTAATAAGGAATGTGGATTGAAATAGATCTGATCTTTGGTACGGTCAATTCGTGTTTTAGGATACACAAAAATGGTGGCCCTGGCTCAGAATATGAAAACCTAAATATCCTTTAAATCTTATACCTCCATAAATATATACATAAATAAATCTATATGCATGAAGCTAAACGTACAAAAATCTACATTTCCACACATCACAACATACGCAGACATGTCTGGTACACTCATCAGTCTATTGGTCCCAGCTAATCCGTTGGTTTTTTTTGGACGTAACAAACGCGTCACGCACAAAAGGAACCCATTGTTTGAGATTATGTACAGATTATGTGGTTGGACGATAATTAATATATATATATATATATATATATATATATATATATATATATATATATATATATATATATATAATGGCACTGGCTCAGAGTATCAAGAAATATAGATCCGTGAAAACCTGTACCTAAATAATTGCTGTAGATTTTAGATTAATCTACTGTATTAGGTTTCACACATTTCAAATATTAAGTCGAACAAGAGCACAGGTGTATTTAAGCAATTTGATCCGAATGTACGTGTTAGTGACATCGCTTTTATCTGAGTATTGGCCTATTTACAACATTTAATCAATCGTTTTGTGTATTTAAGTATTTGTATATATGCCTTGAGAACCAGTAATTATAGGCGACCATTTTATATGAACTACGGTTATATATTGTCAACATGTCCGTAATTCACTTAGAACACACAACAATTTGAGAAAAGCATTTAGGAACAAAGTCAATTGCAATTAGTAATATACTTCCCGTAACGTGCGGGTAATTAAATAGCTACCAAGTATGACAAACGTGTATAAGCTTTAGGCTTATGTATATTTTAATATCACATGATACGAACTTCAGATGATAAAAATGTGATTACGGTCTCCATTGGGTCGACAATTTTTAGATTTATCTGCAGCTTTTGACACCATTGATTATTCTGTTCTTTTAGATCGCGCTCTGATTAATATGGCATATCAGGCATATCACTTACCTGGATCAGATCATTCTTAATAAATAGGTTTCAATCAATAAAAATAAGAACACGTTTTTTCAAAGGCAGTGCCTTTGTTTTGTGGTGTTCCCCAAGGCTATGTTCTTGGACCATTACTATTTAATCTGTATACCACACCACTAAGCTCACTTCTTCACAGCCACAAATTAGACCATCATTTATAAGCAGATGATACTCAAGTATACATATCTTTATCTACAGCAGACACTGATCTTTCCCTTAAATTACTTGATGACTGTTTCAATGATATCTCTGGCTGGATGATAAACAATAAACTTAGGCCTAATGCCAACAAAACAAGATTTCATAATTATAAGTACATTCAGACAATGCAGCAAACTTAGTCATTTCTTCCCTACGAACATCCTTAGTCATAGTATCACACCATCAGACACTGTATGTAATGTTGGTGTTACATTTGATAGTGATTTTAATTTCAGAAAACATGTTTCTCTGACATGTCTCTCCCGTTTCTATCATATTCGTGACCTTAGCCGTATTCAGCGCTATATTTCTCTTTCAGTCGCCAAAACCATTGCTATAGCACTCATTACTAGTAGACTTGATTACTGTAACTCCCTTCTTTATAACAACGCATCAAAGGATATTATAAAACTTCAGTGTGTTCAGAACTGGTTAACTACGGTTGTCACACGGTCTCCTCGGTTTTCCCATTCTGTCCCACTTCTGAAATCTCTTCACTGGCTCCCTGCTCAATCTCGCATCATTTTCAAACTCTTCACTATTGCCTATCAAACTCTTTCTTCTGGAGAACCTTCATATCTATTTTCCGTACTTGCTTTAGAACCTAACCCCAGAGAACTCCATTCATCTGGTTTTCACTTGTTGTCTGTTCCCAGGGTTAAAACTCATGCTGGGATTCGTGCTTTTTCAGTTGCTGTCACTACTCTTTAGAATTAACTCTCTGAACATGTTAAATCATCAAATAGCATAGTATCTTTCCGTTACCATTTGAAAACTCACCTTTTCAGACTCGCTTATCCTTCCTAAGTTTCCTTTCCATCTGATCATTGTTGATGAACTTTGCACTGTACCCGGACTATGAGTTTGCCAAACCCTTGTACTAGGTGGCGGGCCACTAAGCTCGATTCTTTTCGAGGATATTGGCGCTATAGAAGTTTTGTAATTATTATTATTATTATTATTATTATTATTATTATTATTATCACTAATATGACATTATTTACTTTAAGCGTTTATATAATGCTAGTTTGTGTTATTTTTGCTTCTAGTCTAAAGGTAGAATTCTCATGATCCAATAAATGTCAGATCTATAACCTTGTTGACTATTAAACATAATTGTCTTTATAACCGGATTAAACTCATATTGATTTCACATTATACTAGTCATCGATAATGTCTCTGTTGTTGTATCTCTCCTATGAATAACGCGGAGATTTTAAATAATCGATTAGGTATACAACTCTAGTGATTATAACGTGATCTAGCCAGATAGATAATATTCCTTTTATTGTCATTTAATATTAGACAAGTTTTAAACTTCCATAGACGAATATCAACTATGCCGTGTTCCAAAATAACAAAAACAAAACATATGATTTACCACCATGATCATGTGAAAGACAGCTGTACCAATATAAACCATATACAGATGATATTTAACACGATGTCGATGTGTAATCTCACATAAGTGTTTGTACATGAGATGAATATCACGAGACAAATAACTGAGTATTGTGGGACACAGCAGACCAAAAGAAAACGTAACTCATCATGGACTGATACTCTGGGAATAGTTTTCGAGATACCGTCGAAATAATTCATTTTGATTGATAAACCACACCTAGTGGATAGACTCGGAAGGACGAACAATGCTGCACACCCTCAAAACTGCCTCATTATTAAACTTTTATGATTGATTGAGATAATTACTGAATTAGTACTTGTTTAGCAAGTCAGTAACTATCTTTTCTCTGATTTTGGACAACAATGACAAATTTGAGAATGAGCTGCAATAATTAGAACATTACACGCTAAATTGTGATTCATTATTAATATTATACCTTTGTTTGGCGAATGGTTTCAGTGATGGAGATAAATTAGCTTATTAGAAACTGTTCCATAGAACAATTATGAAAGTATACTATTGTATTAATTTGATTGTCTTCTTCCTATGAACAAAGACGATGTCAATTGTCATTACATTGTCCCCAAAACTTAAAGGTATGACCAAATTATCATAACAACTAATTTGATGTGTACCTGGCATCACTATCCATTGTTTACTAGTGAAATATAATTGATGACAATTAAATAAACATCTGACTCATTCGATCTTGATATCTGATTTTAAATGATTGGCTATTGAATATATACATAGGCTGTGATATAAACACACAACATATAACATAACATCAATTACCATAACGTGACATAACATAACGTGACATAACATAACACAATATAACAGTATATTTCTGTTCTATCTCAGATATCTCTCAAAGGCAGAAATAATTAGCTATTATAGCATAGAAGTTTGAGATAAAATCTATGATCTCAAGCCCTATAAAGGTAGCTCTAATTAAACCCTGAAGAATTATTATGATTTATCCACGGAGGACGTTACCCGGATTCATTAACTAATGGCAACGAAAGAGATTAACTTACAATACCGTCATCATTAGCTGATAACGTTATCTTATAAGTCTATCTTCCTAGGATATATATATATTACAGTATACACACCCGAATAGCCATATAGTAAATTCTAAATTTATTTAAATTATTTAAGCTGTTAATTAAAATTATATTTTTTTTATTTCCAGTCACCGAAAAAATGCCATTTGGAATTAATATATATATATATTTTTTCCTTTTTTCCATATATATATATATATATATATATATATATATATATATATATATATATATATATATATATATATATATATATATAGAAAAATGGCCACAACTAAATGGTATTTCACATACTCCTGTTTGGAACCGTTTGTAATTGAATGTAAATAAAAAAAAATATCTTGTTATCAGACACAACTCATTACTTGGTAATCTGTCAAAAAGGGATATTTTAATAGTAACCACACACCATATTATACAGAATAGAGAATGATTGTGATGAAAAATCTCCAATGTTTCGGCAACCTAACATGGAAAAGTAATTTATCTGATATAAATAAGCAAATAGCACGAGCTTTATTTTCGATAGAACAAGTGAAAACTGTTATTCTTTAAAAATGCTCACCTAGCATACGGAATCCTGGTTTGGGGCAGCACATCTCAATCTGGATTACGTTAAACCATTCTTTCAAAAGCAAACATTTCTTTTGATCAAAAATGACCCAAACATAGCAGTCACGCTGATACGGTTTTCGCAAAATTACATGTGATGAAGCTTCACTGATTTATTAGAATATCAAATAGTCTTTTTGCATTCGATTTCAAAGCAAAACACTCGTCAGATTTATTTAATGTAAGTTTAATTTTTAACTGAGACGTACCATATTCCCGAATGGCACAAAAACCTGAACATTTACATGTCACAAAAACCTTCAATGTATTTGCCGATAAACTTACTTCACTTCTTTAATCTTCAAGTGTGGAATAAATGGGATACAACGATTTCATACAAAGTCGTACGATGTCAGTTCAAAAGGTAAATTCAAGCACATATAAAAGGCTGTTAAATCCGCCAGTGTAGGTTTTTGTGAATGTTTATGCTGAAATTGATCAAATCAACCTTTGCTAAATTAGAAATCATTTGAGGATTGGTGTTGACTTGTTCATCACTCAAACAACTAGATGTATATATTATATGTATTTGTCACGTTACTGAATATCTCTTATATATTTATGGCCTAATATTAGGTATATGTTTGTATTTAAAGTCCATCTCTCAGCAGGAACAATTAAGTGTACACTCCTTTCATGACCCTTCATAGTTTGTGGTCAATTGTGTGTTGTCAAAATTTAATTGGACGCTTTTATAGAAAACGACAACGAAAGAAAGGATCATGAATTTACATCCACGGCATGCTGATCCAGATTAGAAAGAAGACTCCTATTATGCTTTTTGTTAGCAAGCGTTATCTACTGTTTATAGTTTAATATTGGAAATTATCCACAAAAGTAGTTTACCATTTAACTTTTCTTTTACTAATAAATAAGCAATAACTTTTGTTAAGACTTTGTTCCAAATAATGTTATATGTTTTGCATTTTTTTAATTTTTAAGTGATTACTCCTATTCCATAATTGGCTCCTTTGGTGTAATTGTGAGTGATTTGTTTACTGGACAAGTAGGATTGTTATATGTGATATTTGGATCACTGCATATCCAATTCTCATAACTGGCCCCTTGATGTAATGTTTTAGAATTTGCTCAGATGGTGAGTATAAGAATTTATGTTTGGATTAAACTGTCATAATTGGTTCATTTTATTCATGTAACGTCACCAAAGCCTCACTATAAAAAGATGAATTATTCATACTAATGTTATATCATATTCAACTTGTATCTGAACACACATCAATTAATATATCAAATTAGGAACACCTATTACAAATGAATATATATATATATTATATATATATATATATATATATATATAATATATATATATCGATGGATGAAAATGACTAAAAATGCTATCTTTTGTGTGCGCAAATCATACATAAATAGTATATGATCTATTTGGATTATAATTGCTTTAATTGATGTGGAATTTTTAATTTTGCTTATCGGATTGGAATTGATCAAATAGAATTGGATTTGCCAAAATGGAATTGCCCTATATCTGGT
Organism: Paralvinella palmiformis; assembly: GCA_025642065.1. Lineage (NCBI taxonomy): Eukaryota > Metazoa > Annelida > Polychaeta > Terebellida > Alvinellidae > Paralvinella > Paralvinella palmiformis. The sequence goes on along the minus strand of JAODUP010000211.1, from coordinate 514,988 downwards.
ATCTTTTTTTTAAATGGGAGCTATAGTCCTTGGCTCTAAATAAAACCATTCAGTGATATAACACTGATTTATATTATTATTGTTGTTAGAACTGAAAGTAAATGAACCAGCAAAAATATAATTCCCGGATTAGTTGATCGGATGATAGAATAATGCAGATATTAAGTATTCCGATGCTTAAAATGTTACATCATAACGCATCCATAACACCAACATGATTAGGATAACATTAACAATTGTCTTCTTTATAAAATGTCCATTTTGTTTAGATATCAGCCTTTGATGAATTGTCATTGTTATCTTTAAATGTTGGCATGAAAGTAATTGGACACCCAATACTGTTTTGACCACCTCCATTTTTTTTTAAATCGGGGTTGATCAGACATGGGGTCGATTCCATTTTTTCAATTCGAATTTCACTTAACTCCATTTTGGTCAATTCCAATTCTATATCAAATGTATCAATTCCAATTCCGTTTTTACCGACTTCTTTTTTAACTACTACTTTTACCATGAGTAGATAATCCAAGTACCTACTCCGAGTACCTATACTTGGAATACCTACTCCGAGTACCTATACTCGGAATAACTACTCCGAGTACCTATACTCGGAATACCTACTCCGAGAAGTTTATATTCCAGGTAGGATTGTCGTGAAAGAAGTATTTCTCGATTAGTAAAATTAAATAGTAAATTAATTTGTGAATTAAATTATTTTTGTAGGAAACTTCAATTCCATTTTTTAATAATCAATTCCAATTCCGGAATTAAATTGGCTCCATGTCTGGTGTTGATAAATGGTATGGATCACTATAACCTTTGTTTTAATGGTGATGCACATAACCTGCTAATAAGGCGAGATAAATAAATCAGATTAAAAACGAATACACAAATTTTATTTATTGAACATAACGTCACCTGAGCATTCTAAATCAGAATCTAAATAGCAATAGATAACTTACATTATTTTGCATATGATTACCGCTACCGTTACTGGTTTGTCACAACTGCCCCGCAAAATAATTATCAGGCCCACAACCGCACCACCCCACACAGAAATATTTTATTTACGACCTCTCAGCTAGCCCTGTTTTCAAAATTAATATATATGTATAAGATTATATTATTATATACAATGCAATATTATATACAATACAACTATGCTGACATATAATAAATAATTAACATGGGGTCTTGTTATCTTGGAGTTAATTATTAATATAAGGTTGGTGAGTATATATTTTGCACAGATAATTTATATTACTGAGTGAGTGAGTGAGTGAGTGAGTGAGTGAGTGAGTGAGTGAGTGAGTGAGTGAGTGAGTGAGTGAGTGAGTGAGTGAGTGAGTGAGTGAGTGAGTGAGTGAGTGAGTGAGTGAGTGAGTGAGTGAGTGAGTGAGTGAGTGAGTGAGTGAGTGAGTGAGTGAGTGAGTGAGTGAGTGAGTGATGAGTGGTGGTGGTGGTGGTGAGTGAGTGAGTGAGTGAGTGAGTGAGTGAGTGAGTGAGTGGTGGTGATAGTGAGTGAGTGATGTAGTGAGTGAGTGAGTGGTGAGTGGGTGAGTGAGTGAGTGAGTGAGTGAGTTGGTAGTGAGTGAGTGAGTGAGTGAGTGAGTGAGTGAGTGAGTGAGTGAGTGAGTGAGTGAGTGAGTGAGTGAGTGAGTGAGTGAGTGAGTGAGTGAGTGAGTGAGTGAGTGAGTGAGTGAGTGAGTGAGTGAGTGAGTGAGTGAGTGAGTGAGTGAGTGAGTGAGTGAGTGAGTGAGTGAGTGAGTGAGTGAGTGAGTGAGTTGTTAAAATTGTAAAATAATGTCACTCGGTGTAGTTCCCTCAAACCTTAATGGAGTTGTTAGATTTAAACTAATACTTAAATTATGTGAGTGACAGTTTGAAGTCTTCCGTGGATATAATATATACATTTTAATTAGTTAAGTGAAATTAGGAGGGCTATGATGATGATGATTATGAATAATGTAGAAAAATAACTTCACTGACGGCTTAAATATGAATAAGATGATGAACTTTTCTATATACATGCTCTATCAGTCTATATAATGTTCTTTCAAAATGTCTATTTTGTGTGCTATCACCTTGATGAGTTAACCAACGCTGTGACGGCAAGTGGATCCGGTAGAGTGAAGGACAAATACGGACATCGAGGCAGAGTTAGAACTGAAGAACATCTACCCAAATTCAAGATTTGATTGGAGAGTCGGTATTGTTAATGAAAGTCTTCTTATATACTTTGAACCTATCGGTGGGCGATTAATTTATAGGAAGGTAAGATAACTTTGATGGCTGAAGGTGAATTAATTTTTATTACGCCATAATGAGGCTACATTTTTAAAATCTCGTTTTGTCCGAGGTTGGATTAAATAGGTATTATGATACTATTTAATGCGACTTTCCAGCAGTATAATTTTTAGATAAAACAAAGTTTGCATCTAACAATCAACTTTTCTTTATTTCAGCTGAACTTACTTGGCACTATGCCTTTTGAATTCGAAGGGGCCAGGAATTTTGAAATGTGTATGTAAAAACACATAGTCCAAGTTTATAAGGATTAACTGAGCTTCTCAGTAATCCAAAAGTTTTGCACTATCTTTATCCTAAAGCAATGTTTATTCATGCTAATAAATACAGACCCTTTCCTGCATCAGAATATTATATTTGCAATGCAATTGGGAAAGGGCTGGTCATTTTATCCGGAAAGTTAGAATCTTGCGACTTGGGCTGTTTATGTTAACTCCTGTCCTCTTGGTGTACAAATACTTATTTCGTACGACCGATCGCCAGATGGTAATATTAGTAAAGCTCATATTTTCAAGGCAGAAGAATTTATTGCAGGTTCATACGGATTAAGGTTTAATCAGCGACCATACCGTTATCCTACTATGTGTGATAATGAAAATCAGAGGCAATCGAATCGACCTAAAATACAGATAAATATTATGTTCCCTTCTATAGTAGATGCGCATTCTATTTGATTATTTTTAAGAGAAATATTTAATTGTAATGATCATGATGAGTATACCTCAACATATGGATTGTTTGAAAAACAGTATAAATGAAATCCATCTATATAGTTTTTTTGGGGGTGACAAATTCCTCGTTTGTGTAAATATGAACCGATTTACAAAAACAAACTTTCTGTTTCATTGAAAAGGCTTGTTCTCGAATTTAATGCATGAAAGTGTGAATTATTGCACATATATCTGCATATATTATAAACAACGAGTTAATAAACAGTTTATATATGGCATTCAATACTATACAATGACTATGTTTTTGTGATGAACTGATGACAGGAAAATTGATTTTAGCCACATTTTAAAAACTAAATTTGATAGGAATATATATATATATATGTCCATTTCAATATGTGTAATAATTAAATGTTTTTAAATGCGGACTAATAGATCACTGAGTAAAGTGTTTTGTGCGGTTGTGACCTCAAACATACATATGCTATATAACATATTGGTTATTAAATGAAATTGATGTTTATATCATCTTCTTATCACTTATTTAGCATTTCACTTGATACGAGATGTATAGATGTACTGCATCATTCATTCATTTAATTCAATTAATAATGGTTATAGCTGTTTTGTGGCCTGTAATATAATCACAGGCAGATCCTTCATTTAGTAAATGCCGTTTGTTCCCATAACCGGATATGGCATATATATAATTAATGCGTTTCTATGTTAAGAAATAATTTGTGTCCATCTTGATATGGAATACTGATAGAGTATTTGTGTCTGAATCGGTGATTTAAAGACATTAATACAGACAAGATCAGCTAACTTGCGGTTGATCAATGGATGTTTTCCTCTGGTATTCGACGTCTTATCAAAATGATGTGGCATACAAATATGTCCTTATGCAATCTCTAATGATGACCCATTTGAAATCGCTTAGAAATTGAGATGATGTGACCCCCGAAGAAGAAATAATTGTATTAAACTAAATATTTTGGCCCTTTTATATAAATACAGTTAAACTTACTCTTAACGCCACCTTTCCAAAATCCCGATGCAAGTCCCATTCAAACTTACCTATCTATAACCGCAACATGCCAGAGGCAGCCAAACGCCAGAGTGTCAGGGTCCCCGGCCAACAATATTACCTGTCAAGCAACCGCCAGTTGCGATAATTTTATTGCGGATTTATAAGCATGATTGAGCGTTGATTTTCATTGGCCGAAAATCACCAACATATTGATTGATGATAGATAGCTCTTCCCCAGTTATGTCTTCGACGGTGTGTATGACTTTTGTGCTGACGGTGTCTTGGCTAGTGGGCAGTGCTATTTGCATTGTTATGTAATTGTTATGTTATTTCAACACACCTTGATTAAAGGTAATTGCTGCTTGAGCATCTCTTGTTAGAGATATGCAAACTTAAAACTGATAAAGGTGTTATTTTACAATTGTAATTGCAATCTCTACAAATATTTTGTATATAAATTGTCAGCAAATTTCTTAATTAATCACATTATACTTTTGATATTCCAACGTGCGCTCTATTCATGATATATTAAACATTGTGATTTTAAGAAACGACTATATGGATTCCAAGATGCTTCGTAGAACTCGCAAAATCTTAGCTTTAGAACCAAAAGTGAATGCTCTGGAGATCTGTGGAAAAAACAGTTCTCGCACAGTTGGACAGTTGGACAGTTAGACAGGCATTCGGTGTGTATAATGGCAATGGAACATTCACATAACGCGTCATGGACCTACATGATATGAGTATCACAATAAGGGTGAATTCGTCACTAAAGCAAAGGAAGATAAATGATTTTTTATGTAATTAGATGTGCGTGCGTGGCGTGCGTGCGTGCGTGCGTGCGTGGCGTGCGTGCGTGCGTGCGTGCGTGCGTGCGTATCTGATGCTATTAATTTGAAAAGATAAGAAGATACTTTGGAGAGAGAAAAGGAAATGTTGTGTGGCTTATGTCAGAAGTATCTTTCCTGTTATTCGCCTAGATGTATTATATATTGCAGTGTTCAGAACTAAAAGCCATGCATCATCGAGCCTATATTAACATCCTGACGCTAGGTCTTTTCCCTTCCATCAAGTTAATTACATAAAAAATATCAACATAAAAAATTGAATAAAAGAATGCTCAAATCCATTCTTTTGGTCATGAATCAGTATTTGGATGAAATTGATGATTGTAACGCTCTTCTTGAAATAACAAGTTTTTTTTTTTTAGTAACTGATCTTCATTTTCAACTAATAATTTTATTTAATCGCTACCTGAATAGAAAATTAAAGGTGTACAGAAATACCTATAATAAAATGTACGTATAATTAAATAACACAATAGGCAAATAATGAAAACCCCTTAAAATAAATTTAGAAACATTACAATTTATGAACAATCTGGAAGTTATTTTGCCCAAATTCAATGGACACATCGTAATTTTCATATATAATTAAATCAATCAGTACCAATACTAAACTTCTTTATCTACATTGGTAAGATCCCATACAAATTTACTTGGTTCCAGGTTCGCTTCCCGACGTCCAATATTCTGGAGTTTTAACAATAAGAATATTGATGATATTACCATTCTCCCCTTTGTCTGTTCTGGATATGGAAAAGACTATCATTACCATCTGGTGCATCTTATGCTCAGGATCCAATCCCTACTTGGATCCTAAAACAGTGCAAAGATGAGTTGCCGTTATCATCACTGATATTGTTAATCGATGACTATCATCTGTTAAATTTCTCAAATCCACGGAAAAAGCTTTGACAAATTTAATGATAAAGAAGTCATCGTTTGATCTATCAGAATACAACAAGCTATAGGCTGGTATCAAATCTCGGATTTGTAGCTATGTTTATCCGAAGGTTCATGGCTAACCAAATGAAATCATACCATTGCGCAAATAACCTTAATGAAGAAATACATAGAAAGAAACATTATTGGGAGACAGTTGTTTTGACAGTAGTCAGTGATATTTATTCCCGTATTCATCAAGACCAAGATGTGATTCTCACGCTTCTCGATCTAAGTGCTGCATTTAACACTGTCTGTCATTATGATATTTTGGTTGGACAACTCGCCAGTAGGCTGGGTATTAAAGAAATAGTCCTTCGGTGTGTGTTGGTGTGTGTGTGTGCGTGTGCGTGCGTGTGTGTGTGCGTGTGCGTGCGTGCGTGCGTGCGTGCGTGTGCGTGTGCGTGTGCGTATGCGTGTGCGTGCGTGTGTTTTAGGGTACATAGTAAGAGGCAACAGGCACAGAGCATCAACATATCTAAACATCCTTCGAAACCTACCTCCATAAATCTAAATACAACTATACATACATTAATCTAAAAATAAAATGTTCCATACCTCCACATATTGATAAATGTGTGCGTATACCTAAGCATCTGTCTGGTCTACTCATCAGCCTGTGGGAACCAGCTAATTCGCTTTTCGTACGCGACAAATATGTCACGCCCACAGGAAAGCGGCTACATGCAGGCTACGTACAAAAAGCGGAAGCACGTAAAAAGAGAGAGAGAGAGAGAGAGAGAGAGAGACACACACACATTTGTGGTAAAATGTAACTAGAAAATATTCCTTTATATTAAAATGATCATCCTTTTCATACATGTATGGTAGATGTGGACAGTTTGTGTATGATGATTAAAAAGTTATCTAGCCATGCTTTATAATGAGATATATTTTAATGACTATCAAATGAACAATATTGATTACAAAATAATAGCATTTTGACTGGTACAAGAAATGCATATATATATATATATATATATATATATATATATATATATATTGTGTTGGATAAAGTGTAATATTGGTGGTATTCTAGAAATGTTTTGGAAATATTAACAATAAAATAACATTATTATTGATTAGGTAGGTTTATTGAACAATCATACCATTTTCGTACAAATTTGTTACTGTCCTGATATTTCTGACATATATTCCATTAAATAATTTCACTTTTATCTAAACTGTGTGTGTGTATCAGTGGTTTTATAACAGCTTATAAAATCAAATATTCATACTATTCAGTATATCTGTGTTTGTTGCACATATAAGCGATGTCCATGCATTACACTCTTATCTTAATCTAGCCAATGGAAGTCCTAGTGAATTATAATAGCTTTTGCTTGATGATGGTAAACATCTTTTTTTATTGATAATACACAACTTGTGTGTTATATAGTTCACAATGAGAAGCTGAATTTAATATTATAATATGAATTTGGCAATATGAAACTATTTCAAACCTGTATCCCACCAATAGGGTCATTCATTGCAGCAATAAACTACAACCCTATATAAGATATCCAAACGTGATATTAGTATCACTTTTAGTACATAAATGTCATTGATCAATACAAGTTCTTTAGCGTGTTGGACCACAGATCACTACCACCCGGGTTCGAATCTCGGAGTGGGCATATCTGAAGGTTGTTTCATCTTTGACTTCGCCTCATTACATTTGGAAGTCGCTCGGCCCATTTAGCATACCATGTGCACAAAAGTGGCGTAAAACATCAATCATCATTAGCAGCAATACAAGTTCTTCCTTACGAAGACTAGCTGAGCTATTATTTCCAGATCAATGTCACAAAATATGTTACACTCCGGACACAGTTTGCTAAAATGTTTTAATCATTAACACAGGATCAAGGAACCTGGCACGATGATGGGTGTGTACACGTATGAGGCACATAAACTCGAAAGACACTTTGAAAATAGAAAGAAATCTGAATGAATTAAAGGAAGAAATAAAATATTCATTCCAAAATCAATCTTGATTGAGCGTGGAGAATGTGAATGAATTCTGTTCCGTTTGAGGGTTCATGTTAGACACGTTTTTATACATAGACAATCTAGAGAGGGATTTACGTAAACTTTTAATTTACGTACATTTAATTTTTAATTCTAGAATACCCATAATTATTATCTCGATATATCGACTTACTATCTCGATATATCGACTTATTATCTATATATATCGACTTATTATTTCGATATATCGACTTATTATCTCGATATATCGACTTATTATTTCGATATATCGACTTATCATCTCGATATATCGACTTATTATCTCGATATATCGACTTATTATCTCGATATATCGACTTATTATCTCGATATATCCACTTATTATCTCGATATATCGACTTACTATCTCGATATATCGACTTATTATCTCGATATATCGACTAACTATCTCGATATATCGACTTACTATCTCGATATATCGACTTATCTATCTCGATATATCGACTTATTATATCAATAGACACAAAAGTAGCCGTAGATCACCAATTATCATCATCTTAAAGACTTCCCATAGCTACTTTTGTTTATCTGTTTTTATTTATCTTAATGTAAGTACCGAGCTACACTAAAACACAAAGGATGGTATAAAAAGTGAAAACATTTATTTCCCTTTGTGATCTAGGTGTTTTATCAATAGTTATACTCGTGTGTACACAAATATACTTACATTGATGCAAGCAAAACGTTAGAATTGCATAGAGGTTATAATGTGAATTAGCCTAGCACTGCTAACACGTGTTATAATTCCTCATCAAAAGTGACGTTATCTTCAGAAGGGCCTATCACACGCCAACTCTTTCGCAACAACACGTCTGATTGGCTGGATTTCCCGGTACAGATATAACGCATAGTACTTACTCCAATACCACAGATGACATTTCATTGTTACTGTTGCGAGCTGAGGCGACGTTTTTATACAACATCAAGAAGTGTGCGTTCTCTTCTGGTAGATAGGCCTGTTTTATAGATTGGTATTATCTATAACTGTTTAAGTTATTCCTAGAAAACAAACCCGTGCCAGCCGCACCGCTCGCCATTTTTTTTATTGTTGACACATTTCATTAAGTGGCCGAACTTTGATCGCTCTACCTGGCAATTTGCTTGTGATAACAGGAAATGATTGCCCGTCGTCTCACGGCCATGTTCGTTGTACATCAGCTTGTAATTCACCAGGTCTACTCACCTTTGCCGATTGAATTAGGATCAATAATTAAGGGAAATACCGAGGAACAAACAAAGCTTTTTGATGGTTGACTTTAACAAATTCATTAAGATGGAACTAATCCGGGATATGACCTATATACTCCTGTCTCTGTTGAGTTTTGTGAAGGGACAAGAAAGTAAGTAACATCTATTGACACATTTCCCTGTAATAACGGACAAGTTTATTTAGACAAGTGAGTGAGTGAGTGAGTGAGTGAGTGAGTGAGTGGTGAGTGAGTGAGTGAGTGGTGAGTGAGTGAGTGAGTGAGTGAGTGAGTGAGTGGGTTATTATTGTATATAGTCTCATATCTGTTTATGCATTGGACGTCATAGGGAATTGATATGCTATCAGCTAGAATATCGCTCAGACAAACGCAACAATCAGATTTCAACCCTGACTGCACAATTACGATGCCTCAAGTAAATAAGTGGAATATAAATTATTTTTATAAATCATCATAAGCGGGAATATAACATAGATTCCAAATAAGGCTTAAAAGTATGTTATCTACAATGAACTAGTAGCATTCTGAAGATCTGTACAGCATACTGAAGGTGTGTGATCATATTTTTGATCAGTTTTAATTATTTCATAAATAAGCGTTCGTTGTCTTTCAGGCATCAACATGTACGAAGGAAGCAACTTTGGATTACAGGCAGCCCTAGTGTTTATTATCATGTTTCTGCTCTTGTTGGCTATCGTTATTACAGTGAACTTATTACAGCGGTGGTATGTCAACAAACAAGGTGGCCAGATAAAGTGAATCTACCAACAAACTGCAATTAACATTCAATTATCGAATGATTAACGGAAAGACTTGAGCAGTCTGGATTCTGTTGAACATGAACACTATCTGATTGGCTGGAGGTTGGCATCACTATGAAATAGCTTCATGTCTGCCTATCTAGCCTTACCTGATGCCACATAAAATAAATGCATATCTTTTATAATATTGTTTGTATGCTTTTTAAAGAAATGTTGCCTTCAGAAACTGAAAGTACATTAAAATAATACTATAATTAATAGCAAGAGTGTCTACTTCTAGATGGAACAATGCATTTAAATTGTTTGTTACTCTAAAATATTATTCTTTTTCACGTATTATTAAGAAAATCTGTTTACAATTTTAAAAGCCACGTTTTCACCTGGATAAGTAATATATTATAACTACTATAATACATGATAACTATATCTTATGTTTTGTTCAAGGGTCTTTGGTTATTTAAAAAATCGTGATTTAAAAGTTTGTAGTAGACTAATATTTTAGGCATTGTTGAATTGGTTTTGTTATATTATATACCATTGTGTGTCTTTATGTCTGAAAGCTATTTTGTCTCTTTGTTTTATTGATGTACTACCAGTATTGATGTACTACCAGTATGTTCTAATGTATGCCATGCAATTTTACAATTTGTGCTTCTTCCTTGCTGTTTGGCCAAGAGGTAACCTTTTGTTTTAACTGAAAAACAGTTCTGTTGTTCACACACACACATATATATATATATATATATATATATATATATATATATATTGTAATTTATAAAACCTGGAAATAAATATATCAATATATATCTCTGTATCTATATGTAATATCACAAGTAAGATCATAATATATAATGACTTACAATAATGAAATATACTTCCTTTGTGTCAATATGTTACCAGTATTGCATTGGTAAATAGTCACACACACACACACACACAAAGAAAATACACACGCACTTATCCTGGGAAAACAGGAGCATATCTAGGATCAATATTAGGTTTGAAAAAACTTGGTTTGTGTATCCGTTGATTTATCCCTGAATTATTCTTAAATATATCCAGAGAAACCAGTGTGGTAACGGTTCCACATTCAATTAATATTATTCAACCGTGTGTGTGTGTGTGTGTGTGTGTTATAGAGAGAGGTGAGGGGTATATATATATATATATATATATATATATATAACCTACTCCCACACTTAATCCCTTATTAGGGTTATCGACATTCACCTCTGTAACAATATCTGATAACTAATGCTCCCTCTAGTTAGTAAGAAACGAAGCCACCCCCTTTTGTACTCACGTTGTGAACTCTCGTGTAATCTCATTTTGAAGATATAAAAGGTTGAGCCACTAACATATATATATATATATATATGTGGAAATTTCTGTTTTGGGCAGACAATTAATAAGAAAAAGTAGGGCATTTCTGTAAAGAAAAAGGCGGACAAACAAAAAGGATGGTTCGAAAAATGGTTTTGTTTACATGCTGTTCCATTTTTGCCGTATCCGTATACCGCGTATATGGAATCTCCGCTTTACCCAGCACATAACAGAACCAGCACACTACGGAGGAGCACAGAAGCTGAACACCCTCGACCTAATCATAACAAATGAAGAAGATATGATAAATAATCTCGAACTATATATCTGTTCCAATGGGTAAAAATACCATGTTTGTGTACAGCTTAATTACCTTTTGTTGCTACATAGATAACATCCAAGAAAGGCAGCCGAAGTTCATGTATCACAAGAGGGATTATGATAATGATGCTACCAATATGAATAGGATTATTGACTATTCCGACAATATCAACACTGTGTGGAAAGTATTCACGAGCAAAACAAAGCCTATACTAGCTAATAGAAGACCAAGACCCATCTACATGAATGAAGAAGCCATAAGTAAGGTAAAAAAACAAGAATAAATTCTTTCAACAATAGCGAAAAACACGTGATGGAGTGTACTACAACAGACATACCAGGGCATGCAGAAAGGCGAAACGCCTATTTGAATAGATGATAGCCAAAGAAGCCAAGACTAATCCAAAAGGTTTCTACAAGTATGCCAAGAGTAAAATGATATATATATATATATATAGAGAGAGAGAGAGAGAGAGAGATTTTACGTTTGCTCGTTTCTTAAAATTGTTTTATGTGGTAAAAATTATGGTAGTCCCGATTTGGGCATGTCCCGAATCGGTTATGACCGATTTGGCCTTATCCCGGAATGACCTCAATGACCATATTTGGCAGTACGTTATGATAATGACTTGTGGGCAAAGTGGTGATACCGGCAAATTTGGTGATACCGGCAAACTTCTAGAATCGATAGATCTAAAATTACTAGATCTACTCATCTAGATCTAGGGCAGGCCTAAAATAAATGGATACTTTTTTTATAAACGTTTTAATTGTCGATCTACAACAACTGAAGTCTGAATGAGGTAATGTTAAATGTAGATTCCATACTAATAATATATCATGTATTTCTTCTTTTATCGCTTAGGTGAAAACTTCTGTGAAGAAATGTATCATGTTGATCGTCTTTCACTCTCTTTGTAAAAATATTTTAGCCGAATTCGTCATTTCATAATTCATGGTCATGTAAGTTTGTATGTAGGCTTCTTTGTCTTCTAGAGTCTACTTGTTCTAGGAATAGCCACTAGCCTAGGTCTTCTATGTTCTAGGAGCAGATCTAGTCTATCTTAAGTACGTTCTAGACGAATACCGTAGACTTCTTGTCTTGTTGAAGTTTGGGGTAGAGTCCCCTGGCTGTCGCCTATAGATCTACTATAGATCTACTGGCTCAGTCAGTTGCTGTGCCCAATAGATCATCTAGATCTAGACCTCGGCCCAGGTCGTTTCGTCGTCACTACTTTTCGTTACCATCAGATACTGAGATATAGCAATTAAAACAAAGAAAGGTGACAGTTTTAGTGGAAACAAATACTTGTATTTGTCATATTATTTGAACAGGTAATCAATATTTGTTGTTTCAATTAAAGGCCTCAGATTTGCTTCAGAATAATCCAAATGGAGTAAATTTTATAAGTAGAATTCTAGATCAGATTCTCTTTTAATGGCTTCATATCAATTCAATCCAAATAGATCAAATAAATAAAAGAAACACACATGGATTTTCTTAGACAAGTTCTCACAATGGATGGAGAACGACGTCTGATTTTTGCCATAGACTCCCAGTTCATCTGTTCAATATATATCACAATATAGATCTATAGGGTAATAGGGCCTCTGTCATGGCATAGGTCAGTAAATCAAGATCTCCTTTATTTGATGGTGGCTGAAATCTCCTTCATTTCACAGGGCCCCGAGTTCTATGTATACTATTATCGACTAACAGCAATAGCAGCTGGTATATCCCTACTAAACCTAATGCTAAACCAAACTTCCTGTAAAATACAAAAAAAAATTATTAGATTCATACTATCCCCATTGTCAAATCAACTGTCTTTAGATTTAGATTCTTTTCATCGTAGACTATGGCTTACTCTCACAATACAAGGAATAGAAATATTGTCTACTCTTTTAATATCTCATACTGCAAGAGTCATAGTAATTTAAAGTAGGTTTTGAGTATAAAGGTATTAAAGATATTGTTTTATAATGTGTGAAAGTCTTCCTAATAGACCAAAATTCACAGAGACTGAAACTAGTATTTCAGCTGAATGATGGGTCTTTCAAATGATTTAACACAATATTTATCAGAATATAACCTAATGATTAAGCTGACCGATCTTTCCAGATGAATGATACAGCTAAGCCTTTTTATTCATGTTGACTCATAGGGTATCAGCTGTATATTATTAAATAAAAATGTTATTACATTAGAGTATTAACATGCTACTTGACATTTATATTTAGTAAACATTGCACGAACGCCTCATTCAGAAAATAAATCAGCTCACTTTCAATACACGATATTATGCATGAATACCAATGTTACAATAATAGGAACCACCCATTGAATTATAATCTATGTAATCATTGATTTTATCCATCCACATCGTTATGTCAGATGGCAAAATAATATTTTAGAATGGAAGTTTGGACTAGAGAGGCTGGACCATGACAGCCATCCAAATCGCGCTGAATGTTGCTTAGTTTAGTGGCATATATCTATTGGATGAAATCTAGGCCATTCCTATTAAAGCCAAAATATGATCTGGAGATATATATCTTTAATGGACTATAAATAAAATCCAAATATAGCTGGTAAATAGCCTATATCCAGTTTTTCAGTAAGACATTTATCGGCGACTACACACGTAAATAGCCATGCAACACAGTGATTCTTAGACTTCTAACCCAAGCTGTAGTGTGAAATTCAGCTGCTTGGTGGCGCCAGGGGTAAAAAGACCAGTCTATTCCCTCTAAAATATTGATGATATGAATTTTTAAAAACTAAAATGTAAAAGGTTTTTTCTAGAGAAAATCTTTCATCAACTAAACTGTGATTTTGTTTAAATCATAATTCTCCATTAGCTATTGCCTTATTGGTATGTTTTATTTATTTAGTCCAGTTGGTTCCTTTTATTCGTACATTTACTAGTCTACCAGTAGTTATATATTGTACGTTTGAGTTTGATAACTGTTTAGGTTCACTATGAAAATAAGTTTTATGGTATTCGTAGCATTTACTTTTATTGTCGGCCTTTTCTTTTCAATTGGTACATTTTAGTTGTGATCTTTATTTATCTATAATAATTGTTGTATTTATATTGTTTTGAATAAATAAAATCAATCAATTAATCATTATATTTTTCTATTTGATCCACACGTTTGTGTTATATAGATTAATGCATACATTATATGATAAAGTGAAAACAGTATCAATGATTATTATAATATTATCATTGATTGTAAATGGCAGATGATTTAATGAGCTCATCTATGACATACATTGTAGCAGAGTTGGTGACAGTGCTTTGTAATGTTCAGTTTGGAATCTCAGGTTATTGTTCGATACAACTTAAAACCCAAAACTGAACAGCTTAGTTCATATACTAAATATGATGTTTTATGGTCACTTTTGTGCACGTGACAGGCTAAATGGGCTGAGCGACCTCCAAAGGTAATTCTTTTACTAAATATGCAACATATTATAAAAGTATTAATCCAGCAGAGATGTACCGGTAGCACCTTTTCACAGATATATAGACCGGCCTATTACACACAGACACACACAGTAATTAATTTAATAATTCAGACGCCATGTATATTTTTGAACACACCTATATCATGACTATCGGTGGGAGGTTTTTATTTGCACAACACATTAATTTTCATTCCTACAGATGAGCATGTTGTTCCAGTATCCATTCTGTTGGCATATAATATCATTGCTCAGTGTTTATTTGTTGAACAGAAACAATCAATAATTCTTTCATGCAAAGCTCACCATTGTTGAGCACTAATAAATTATTAATAAGTTATGTCAGTAATGTTACTTATTTAGCGCACATCAGCATCATCGTAGTGAAATAAGCGGTCTTTGTGCCATTATGGGGAACATTTAAACCACACAACTTAAATGAGGATTTAGCCAATAACGATGCAGTACGTTGGTGTTCAGGTATGACCAGGCAGCATACCCAGTCATGGGCGATTCACAATAATCCAATTATCTATTTTCTTTTAAATGGAGGAAATAATCAATTGAAGCCATTCAAATAGATAATACCCTGATTTTAGTATTAGCAGTTAGTTATTTGAGACATCACTCAGCCCTGGTATTTGACTTTAAATTATGCAATAGCACAACCATCTGGTGATATGGTAAAATTAATAAATAAAATTCTTGTGCTAATTATTTAAACAATCTTGTCCACAAAAATAATTAAACTTTTCCTTTGTTAAGCTTTTACCCGAAATAGTGTTTTCCTTTTTTATATTGTTTTCATCTTCAAGTATCTACTCTTATTCCATAATTGGCCAGACATGGAGTCAATCCACTACTGGAATTGATAAATTTGTTTTTGACATTAATCAATTGGAATTGTGTAGAAATGGAATTGACCCCAATTGCCTGGAGCAATCAGTTTAAAAAAAATTACATTTGAATCCTTACAGCATTTATGGTATATCTCCATTTTGGGTTTGTGTTATTTCAACCATGTGACTCTTCAAAATCACTTCACTAACAAGTTGTTAAATAAAAATAATGAACTGCATATAAATGTTACATTGTAAAAGGGATAACTAAAACAACTAGGAGTTAGATTTGGCATGCTGGCATGTGTTTTGGTTGTGACATAGCAACAACAACAACAACAAAGTTATAGTTTATTCATTATAGATAACAGGGCTAGAAATTTGACTAGATTCAATTTGTACATAGATTTTATGCAAATTGTTGTTGCGTGAATCATAGCTGATTCATGAAAATTCACCAGAGATTCAGAATAAACTGCTGAAATTGGAAACAAAATGAACACATGTATTCTTAAAATCAAAGTTGTAAGTAATTATTCTGATTGTAGTATATATAAATATTTGTGTGATGGACTATTTAAATTGAACATGCCATTGACAATGGCCATGTGTTTTTTCTTCCGTCTATTTACAACAAAGTGTGCACAGTTCGCGCAAACATCATGCCCAATGTACATTTATCTGACATGTCTATGGGTATGTATCATTTCACTGTCCATCCTTTAACTATATATTAGTAATTACCATACATTTATTGAAGGAATAACTTTGAAATCCACAAGTGGTTGATGATTCCACTTGCAGACATGGTCATTGTTACGTTATTTGACTGGTCATGATTGACTGTTGACTACCATTTGTGTGTGATGGTAATCATTCACTTCGCTAAAAATAATGCGTGATGGGAGGAATTCCAAGACAGTTAGACATCAACATATACAGATAACTTAGCTGTCAATTGAGAATGATACATTTTGTTTGTTTTATAGTTTTGATATCCTTATAATTATGGATTTTTTAAAACATATTGAACATCCAACTTCTACATAAAATAAACGATTTATTTGAGCAGTTTCTATAATCCCACCAAACATTTTAATTTGTATTCTTGACATTATTATAAGTAAGATTACATCCAAGGTTGGGGGTCGATGTACTCCTGTACTAGTACTCATTGTACTCGAGTACACAATTTGAAGTGCTCGGATGTACTCAGTACTCATAACAGGAAGTACTCAGTACTTGAGTACATTCATTAAATACTCGTACTTTCAGAGTACTTTCACCATAAACAAAATATTGTTTTCATCTTATTTCCATTTGTCTTTATAGCCATTTTCCTCTCAAAATTAAATTAGATTTATGTCCATAGAAAATGGTCAGTTATAATTTTAAACCAGAATTAGGTCACTTTGATTTGAAACAAAAGTATGAATGTTATGCCATATATTAACATTAATGTGAACTTCACTAAATGCAACAGTGCAAGTAAACAACCATCAAGCAATAATATATATATATATATATACAATTATTAATTAATTTACATATCTTTTTCCGGGCCGAGTTGTCCCAGGGGGGGATTTCCCCATAAAAAACCTCGTACTCTAGTACTTTCCCATCTACTCGGACCCAACCTTGCTTACATCTTATGTGTATTAGTTGAATTAGATTGTAGTATCTTGATACTCTGCTCTTGACCATACAATTCACACTCAAGTGAAATAAATAAAACCCCTCCAGTCAAACAAGATAATTAAGCTTACACTTTACAGTTACGAGTTACAGGCCTTTCTGAAATGAAGTCCCCAATTATATCTAAACAGTTCTGCCTCTATCTAATAAATCATGGAACCATTTCAGGTGCAGTTTGCTGGATGATATCTAGTTTCGGAAAGCCTGAATCCTGTGCATCAAGAATCAATAATATTGTTATTCGTTTATTGGTATATCTGAAATAATTAAGCGTACCTCATCAGTGTCATTGACCACCAGCCAGGAACATTTGGTTTTCCATGAGGGAACTATATTTTTCTTTTGGTGGCATCGCACACTTTATTTGAAACTATGGGGTTAATATTATCTTTCTTTTGAGGGGGGGGAGGTTCATTTCCCAAATATTGATGTAATATGTTGCCGATGGACTGTCCTGGGTGAGTGTGAGGTTTAAATTTCCCAGGGAAATACCAGAGCCATGTCTGTAAAAATGGCCAATCATGACCGTCGTACTAATGCTTCTGATGTCAACAAGAACAGGTGTAAAACATAAACACAACGACTTCTGCACACGCATAATGAGGGTCACTTCCATATACATTTGCAACATAAAACATGTTGAAAATGACAAATACAAAAATTGGTTTGTTTATTGAATAAATTTAGTTTTAAATTATTTTAACTTTATTTGCCATGCGAAATGTAGAGTAGGTTAAATATCAGAAGGACTACCGAACCGGGAAACTATAGATGGATGCACACCCGGGGCCAGGTTAAAAAATGTTGGCCCCATTCTATTATCCTATGATTCTCATTCTGGCTCTTATTTTCAACACTGGTCTAAATGATTTACTTACCAAATTCCAAAAGTAATGTGTGACATTATTTTGGTATGTTGGTGCTAATTCACATACAGTATATAATCCCTCAATAATTATAAATGTTGTGGTCATTACATTTATTGGTATTCACATGATGACATATGTCATATCTGATAGACTAGATAGTACTTTTTAGTAGATGTATAATTATATATGATTAATGTATATTCAGATTTTTTAAATTTTCTTCCTTTTTATGATTTTATTTTCCTTGGAAAAGTTTTGACCTCTTAATAGGATTGAACCTATGAGCCTTGGGCTTGGCACAAAGTGCAAGGTGTCTAACTGTAAGACCACCGGAGCTCATTAAGTGTCATATTATTATAAGTAGTTTGATTTGTGGTACATTTATGTCATAAATAAAACTTTTAACTACATGTAAACACCACCTGAACACACATTATGGTGTCCAATTCGTAACCTCGTAATTTGTGTAACTGAATATTTCTCACAAAACACTAATTACTTAAGTAATCCTGCATCCACAGGCACCATGTCCAGATATTGTTTTATATCAAGAAAATTTCAATTTATCATCATATGCCACAAAATTAAAAGAAAGTTTTTGTGATGGTTGTTATAAAAATGGTTTCTTATTTTGGCACGACCGTATACCACCAATTCCTCTGGATAGATATATTTTAATGGTGTTACTTAGCCATATTTAGTTTAGTTGAGCAGCATATTATTACCAACAGATTGTAGTCAAGACACATGGATAACAACATCTTGCACAGAAAACAAGACTTGACCAGAGTTTTTAACAGGCTGTGCCATCACTACTCCGTAGGTCTGGTATCAAGGTATCAATGAACACTAGTGATTACAAATTGTGCTACAATCAATGATCTGCGATAACACAATGCATCTGATTCCCATTTTAATAAATTCACCTTATTTTAAGTTCACAATAACCTGATACTTGATTTTTAACTTTAAGAGACCAATCATTAAAAAAACCTCAAAATCCAGAAAACTTTTATGATTAAACTTTTCTCATTTGGTAATGTTAAGTGTGTGTGTGTGCTGGCAAAAGTTTATATTTTTGTGATGATTGTTGAAGAACAACAATACATCAAATTATCAATTATTATTCATATTTTTAAAGTCTGAAGTAATTTGTAAGACAAGTAGCAGTAGTTACCAGAGATAATTGTTTTGTTTTTCTGTGTAATCTATATATAGAGTTGTGTCAAAATGCAATATAACATTGTTGCATTTATTTTATTATCACTGTCATCATAGTCACTGTTCATTTAGTTTTACTTATGTTGGATCTGGATCTTAATACCATATTTTGTTTTAAGCTTATAGGTGACAGGTACCATTTTTCATTATTTCTGAACATTGCCCACCTCGAAGTGTGTTATTTTGTGTATTTCAGAGAAATTATGCATTATAACTCGAGTATGTACTACTAGACACTGTCTACTAGACAGTACTCACTTGAGTTGTTGGCAGTAAGTTGTATATAAACATTACATCATTTGAGAATTTCCCAGATTTAAATCTGTTCCTGATTTGGTTGGTTTGTTTCTCTGCCATTGAACTAGAATATCTGAAGGTCAACTGGTCAAAGGTCATGTCTACCAGTACCAGTATATAGCAGGATTAGTTCATATATCTATAATAAATGCTACAGCGTGCTTCTCTACAATATAAAGTTGACAGATATAACCTGTGTTTGGATGCATGCATTCATTTGCAAAATCATCCAAGCTCAGACAGCTCTCGGCTAGTCATTTACTTTTTTTGGTTTTTTGCTCTATTCACCCACATTTTTGTACTTGGCGGATCTTTAGAAAATCCTAATGACACCCAGTGGACCATATTTTTTAAAGATTCTAAATTATATACCCAAGTCAGAAAATTCAGTCATCAATATGTACAGATGAAGTCAAAACTTAACAGTTTTGTTTGACCCCAGTGATGTAACGTAAAATTTCACCATCACGCAAGATTCAAGCAGATGAAAACCACTTGAGCCCTGCATTTGGTATGCAATGATTACTATTTGTGATAAAGCTTTGAAGAATTGAATGTATTCTTAAAATGCTGTGATTTAGTTGACACATATTTTTAAGCGCAATTTTAATTCTGAACAATAACTGCGTTGCCACCCATCATGACTACACATATTATTATATGCAGTACTCACCCTTGCTAGTAGTAGTAAGCCCTAAGGAAAGATCTGATTATTCCACCTAATTTTCCTTTACGACGTATCCCTAACCATTTTCTGATTGAGATCCCTGCGGTGTAACTCTTTAATACTAGGTCAGCCCATTTAGCCTACCTTGTGCACAAAAGTGGCCGTAAAACATCAATCATCATCATCATCTTTAATGCTAGGTTAATAAGCTATAGCCGGTTATGATTTTAGCTACTGTAATATATGAACTTTTGATTTCCATTAAGAATTAGCCACTTGTATCTAAGTGCGTCTAAAGTCTCGGGTTTGTTTCAGTGAATACTGAAATGGGAATATCATTAAAAACTTGACTAGATACTTTTCAGTTTCAGTGGTGAAAACATCATCATATTTAATAGCATTATATGGTGTTGTGTCACCAGCAAATTATGCAAACAAGCTTTTATGTTAAATTGTAGAAGTATAAATATTACAAGATCTGTTCTAGGAGCTTGCATTTGGTCTGAATCGAAATCCACTTTGCAGCAATCATAGCTGTGGCACGTTCTTTTAGAGAACACAATGCAATTGTGCACAGTGCTAGCTAGCTCTAGTTCATTGCCACAAAATGTATTAATTGGCTTTATCTCTGTGCGACAAAAGTTTACGTTCCTCACAGCTTTAATTATTTTTTAATCGATGTACTGGTCTTCCATGATTGCAGATAACATATGGTGTTAATGGAATAAACAGTATCAAACAGAATTTCATTACGGAAATTAATGCATAACAATTATTTTTAAATGTTGGCAACCTAACTTTACACAAGAAAGCTGAATCTATGTGCCCTTGATTGTCTGATATGGTATTGTTTGGAATAGGTTGTGTGTAATTTGAGTTTTGGATGCTCTCATTGTTTTGTCCTGTCATACATTTTTCAAGACTGACAACACATCGCACTAGTCCTTTGTGATGGGACAACTGGTATGCTGTGAATGAAGATGAGAGGCCACTGTCGAAGGGAACGTTTTATACTCACAGATTTGGTTATTTGATTCCTCTGACACTTATATATTTTCTTATTACAGAAAACAACTGAAGATTAATTTATTTCCAAGTATCAGAACACCTAATAACAAAAGTTTTCACTTCCAGTGGTTTTCTTATGTTTTGTGTTGGGGTCAAAATATACAAATGATATTTCAGACTTCAATGCTTTGTCCATTACTATGGGGATATGGTGTTGGTTTCAGAAGCTTAAGCTTCACATTAAACAAACTGCATGCAATGGGAATAATCCGTTCTTGGATTGCTTTGTTCATCCACATCAGCTACAAGAATCTGTGTTTAAATGGTGTAATTATTACCCTATTGCAATACTGGGGTGATGTTAAGTTGACTCAAAATCAGTCATCAATAATATGAGTATATTACAGCAGGGTTGGGGCCGATGTACTCATACTCATTGTACTCGTACACAATTTGAAGTACTCAGATGTACTTAGTACTCGTTTACTCATAACAGGAAGTACTCAGATGCAATAAGGACCTGAATTAACTGTTTACATTGAACGCAATTTTTTTGGACACTTTTTATTATAGTTATATGTATGTTTGGTGACTTGGACATAAACATGACATTTCATTTAATTATTTCTAAATAGCTGGCATTTTATTCTTTTCATTTAACCATGTTCAATATGTTATGCAGGTTGCATAACATATTGAACATGGTTAAATAAAAGAATAAAATAAAGATTGAAATATATGTTTGCACTGCTGTTAATTATTGAATAATTTTACTTGAAGGGGGGATCTAATGTTATTGATATCTTTGTTTACATGTATTAAACCAGCTCTGGATGTGTCTATATAGATCTAGATCCACCACCTTTCCTACATGTCAATATGAGTCATGAAAATTAGCAAACTTTTCAAATAAATTAGTGATCCCCCCATTCAAATTACATAGTAGTTATGTTTGAGTAAGTGTGATTAAAAATGTACTCGAGTACTTTGAAATGTACTTGAGTTCATTGATAAAATAAGTACTCATACTTGTACTCATAAAAAATATTTACTCTTGTACTCGCGTACTTTCCCATGTACTCGGGCCCAACCCTGTATTACAGCATAACTTGCAAATAAACTGTCTCATTTCAAATACCTATTGATTTTCAGATCGGTAGTGAAAATCATGGCCAAATCAGTCACCAGCACTGTGAAGTTAAACGATGGAGTGGTGATGCCGATGTTTGGCTTGGGTGTGTACCTCATTAAAGAGGAGTCAGCAGTTCTTCAAGCAGTCACTTCAGCCTTAAAATGTGGCTACAGACTTATTGATACAGCAGAATATTATGGGTAAGGCATTTTTATGCACTCTAAAAAAAAATTGGTATATGTGACAATGGCAACGATACAGTATCCGTCTGACAGATGGGCTCTACTTCCTTTAACAATGCAGGGCAGGAGATTAAAGCTTATCGTGAGACAAGAGGTTTTAAGTATCAGACATCATCAAGCATATTGGACAAATAAACCAAAATATAGGGAGATGACTTCCTAGAGGTTATATATATATATATATATATATATATATATATATACTCTCTCTCTGTGTGTGTGTGTGTGTGTGTGTGTGTGTGAGAATATCCACTGGCACAGAGAATCATGAATGGTCAGTACATCATCTGGATGAATCATTAGGGTATTAAATTTATACAGTGGGATAATTTTTCATGTTGAAATGTCCCATCAATTAAAAACAAAAGTGTCACTTTAGCAACATTTTAACTATCTGTTATTAAGTTGTTGATAAGAACTCTGTCTGATCTTGTTGGGCAACTTCCCCCATCCTGGCTAGGTTGTGGTGTGTGTGGGGGGGTGAGTATATGAAATTTTGGTCATCTTGTAGAATAGCCTAAAACCTGACTAAAACTAAGATTCCATATACCGGTAAGTGGAGCAGCAAGCGTTATGCATTATCCGGCAAAAATAGAAAAGCGTATAATAGGATGAGAGAGAATGCTTCCATGTGCCCAGATACGGGATACAATTTGTCCAATGGCTGTGCATGCGTTAAACTGAATCGCTCCATATGGTGATTCATTCTGCACCTATCGGATGTGAAATTCAGAATATGAAGTCAGGGATGGGTGGGTGTTTCCTAAACAGTTTGGCAGGATTCTATGACCAAACGTTTAGAATGGCATACATTAAAATTTTATTGTGTGGACTTTTATAAATTTAATCAATTTACCAAGAAATGGTTACCGGTACAATTGGACTTGTTTCATGGTTTTTTTTCCTACTTCAAACATATTGTCAGTCGGTGTTTTTGACAAATAACCTCTCCACTCCTGTAGCGTTTCATCAGATCTTCCTCAACATAATATAACACCTGAACAAACTGTTCTGAGACTGGTCAACCTAAAGTATTGTTGGAGTTTCTCCCCATCAAATTGTAGCTACTTGACCAGATTATGATATGTGCTTCATTGAAGCCGGTTCATCTTTATGTCATGCACTAACCAGTGGTGTTTTCTAAATGCTTACGGTATTACGTTCTTTAATTGCATAAATTTATCTGCAAACAGCAATCAGTAACAAGTCATGTTACTCCATTTCAAACAGAGAAAACTTGAACTGATTATCCATCAAAAACGCATGGGAAAACGTTTATATGGAATCGTACAAATCGCATATCACATAATTCATACCGCTTCGGCTTAATATGGAATCTCAGCATTTCCCTAGTTTTTAGCTGTGATATCATAAACGTGTGGTGTTGTGGAGGAGTGTGGTTTTATGTTGGGTGGGTGGGAGATATAATTATACATACTTCATCCATCCTACTATACTTGAAGGGAGTGTATTTGCCTAACCCACATCATTTACTACCCGGATGTTGTTAATAATGGAACAAATCTGAACATGAGAGGCTTTGTATGGTGTCATTGTTGATGTCAACATGCTGGTGAGTGTCAAGCATGACTTGTCTGAGGGGATGCCCCATCAATAAGACTGGATGATGCTGTGTATCATTTCTACATGACTCATTGTGGTAACATTTATTGTCTGCATCTGTCACCAATACCAGGATAGTTTATTCATATATACCAATGGCCAGGTTAATAATATATTTTCTATGTGATATTCAGATAATATTTATGTTAAAGCAGCCATACAAATGTGTAAAATTTGAGCAAATGAGGAACCTGGTGATAATATGTTACTAGGTAATATGTGTTTGAGTCAGACATGGCGTCACGTCCGTTTTGTCAATTCCAATTCCACTCAATTCCATTTGGTCAATTCCACATCAAATCGATCAATTCCAATTAAAACAATTTCAATTCCAGTTACATTTTTACAGACTCTTTTAGCTGCTCAATTCCACAGCAAATTGATTAATTCAGTCTCAAAGTTTTCAGTTCCAATTCCGTTTTTACTGACTCTTTTTACCTACTACTTTTTACCATGAGTAGGTACTCTGAAACCTACTCCGAGTACCTACTCCGAGTAGTTTATATTCCAAGTAGGATTGTCGTGGAAGAAATATTTCTGAATTAAAAAATTAATTTGTGGATTTAATTTTCTTTTAGGAAACTTCAATTCCAATTCAAAATTTATCAAGTCCATTTTTTTTTTAAATAATCAATTCCGGAATTAAATTGACCCCGTGTCTGGTTTGAGTAATATTCAATCTTGTTGGGGGAATCATGCTAAACTAGTGATATTAGTAATTCATATCAGTATCTACAATATATTTAGGCAAATAACTAATAATTTGGTGGGAACACTACTATCAATTGGGTGAAAGAAGTTTTCTATCTCCACATTGGCTTTGACATTTTTGAAAACAATATATATTACTATATGGTAAAATATTTACTGCATAATAATACATAATACTGCCTTTGTAATTGTTCATATAGGTTAATTATCAAACAGTAACACCTAGACATGATAAATATTGAGGTGAGTGAAATTGTAATAAAATAAATATAATAAATCTGAAAATACACTGTCAGGTTTATATTTGAAGGAAAAATATTAAAAGGATCTTTTTTTTTCTACAAAAATTCCTGCAGATTAACAGTTTTTACTATGAATGATAGATCAAAGCATTGTAAATTTGGCTGAGATGCAGCTTAATAAACTATGCCTTTTACATATCTCAATTTTAAAATTCCTAAATCTAGCCATTTTCAACATCATGCTCCACTTGATGGTTAATGGTATTTGTAAAACAGATTTATGTCAAAATACAATAATTTCAGCATATGACATACAAAATTGGAAATATACACAGAAATATACTTGAATTAGACAGTATGCATAAATACACAACAGGAAAATCCAATGTTAATTTCTTTGAAAGTTCCTTGCTTCTAAAGTATGAGATTATTTAATTCAATTTTTTTTAAATATATATATTAAGGTAAGTGAATTTGAGATAGGACAAGTAATTTTTTGGGCACTTGTTCTACAGGACAAGTATGTCTCAGGAGTACACCCGTTGCCCTGTAAATGTTACCATGCCAGTGGTTTTGTTAGAAGCCGGGGCCTGAGTCATTTGACCTGCCTACTCTCAAGTAGAGACTCAGCTACCTTTATGAGATGCAGCTTTGTGCCATAGTAGACCCTGAGGCCTAACAATATCTGACCCTGGTACTTTATCATGTCCCCCCCCCCTGTTTTATTTATTAACAAAATCACAGCATGTTCACCAGTAAAATTTCAAAATAAATTTACATTAACTGGAACATATTTGAGAAGTTATAATACCTCAATCTTATGCCTCATATGGGTGCCTCCGTGGTCTAACTGATAGCATGGTTGGCCACAGATCTGAACCATCTGATTTTTTCAAGTCTCGGCATGGGCCGTTTGAAGGGTGTTTCATGTTTCACTTTGCCTCATTACATTTGGAGGTTGCTCCTCCCATTTTGGCTACCTTATGCCCAAAAAGTGGCCATAAAACATCACATATCTAACACCTCATATTAAGTCTGTTGCAATGTTGGTGATAATATAAAATTCTGTTCCATTAATCATTCAACAATTTCTTATTTGTCTTCAGAAACGAAGAAGGTGTCGGTAAAGCGATCAAGGCATCTGGTATTGCGAGGAAGGACGTGTTTGTGGTGACCAAACTGAACTGTCACGGCAGAGAGAATTGTTTTGAACATTTTAAAGAAAGTTTGAAGAAGTCAGTAACAGTTTGTTTTATTACACTTTTGTTGCTGCCTTGACTATATCTTTGTTATTCTCAACATATATCTGATGGCATCCTGTTGTCTAAATGGTTGGTCAAACATAAACCTTTCTTTGGTGAGAACCACAATTAACTTCTACCTTTATTAGAAGTAATCTAACTCAGTAGTTCTCATTTCTCAAGTTGGACCATGACATTTTGATTCCCGTGGAATTCTAATTTATCATTTAGTCTCGCCAATAAATTTCAATTCCAGCATTTATTTGCTCACAGTCACAGCGATGATTAATCATCAAAATTGTGGAATGATTCCTTGCCACATGGAGATCATTTACACTGAAGATGTAGCTATAAATATAGGTATTTCTATTTCAGGTTAGACTTGGGTTATGTGGATCTTTATCTTATACACCATCCAATAGGTGGTAAGATACTGGATTCTTACGATGCCATGTTGGAGCTCAAGCAACAGGGATTGATCAGGTGAGGCTGCTGATTGGTAACTAATGAACAGATCAGGAGATGACATTATATGACAAAGTTTTAAAATGGAGTAACGTTGTGCCCTACGTTTATATAAAAACATCTCACCAATGTCAGATGTAGTTCACAGTGCTATGGTCCCCCAAATAAATTGGACAGTCCACTACAATGAATAGCTCAAGTTACCCTCGCCGCGTGTTTTCTTTGTTTTTTCCATAATGGTGTCAGGTACAGAGCAAAAAAATAAGCATTTTGCTAATCACATGCATACCTTGTAGTTACCAGCAATAAGCAACATATAAAGACTTGAGCATTGAGATGCCTATTTTGCTAGTAATCTAGTCTTGCACAATTTAACACATCTAAATTTTTAATCTGCTCTAATGTGTAGCACACAGTCTAGCTTTAATAGTGGCATACTAAATGCTTGCCAACGGTTTTGGGCCTTTGTGCATACTTGTAATGTTGACAATAGCCACACATTGTGAAGGAATTTATTCTCATTTGGATTAGATACCCTTGTTAATATGCGCCAGAAGAATGTTTGAATATTATAAGCTGATTTATTATTATTGTCTGCGCCATCAGCTTCTGACACTAAGTTAAAGGAATAGTTCATCCTGAGATAATGTGATTTTAATGTGTAATGCTTATAAAGTAACCCAAAGTCCCACAATAATAATCACGAACCCTACCTGGTATTGTAGGTATAATGGAAATAATCCTCATTACTGGAGGTTAGCCATTATAGCTTACTTGAACTGCTAGATTGTTCAGCAGGAAGGAAAAAACCTAGTCTTCTGACCTCAGTTGGCACAAGGATTATGTAATCAAGACAGGTCACAGATGCTCTGGCTTAGCCATCATCATGACCTTACCTATGTGTTATCAACCTAACTGCTACTAACTGACGCTATCATCAGTTCATTTAAATTAATCGGACAGCTCAGTCAATGCTTTGTGTTACAAATGTACAAAATAGTCATCTTAAGGAATTTCACTACGTAGTTTTCTTTAACCATTTTCAGTAACATAAGAGGCTGTTTGGATTAACAATCCTGTAATATTTGTATATACACTTTTGATTTGAAAATACATGTTTGGCTGATCCCTGTTTACATTGTTATAACTGACTCGCTTAAACCGAGTAACACAAACAGCTTCTATTAATTTTGCTTAAATATTCATAGTGTTATGATTCAGTTGCTGTCTCGGGATTCCCATCTATGTATTTTACTTTGCTGGGCACTTAAAATGATTGGTTATAGATTGGCTAGACTAGATTTTCCATAAGTGTGTTGGGTAATTTGTGGTCTTTGTATATTTGTTGGTCGTTCGTGGGCAAGTCGGGCGATAATAATTTCAATGGATCCAGTGCCTGGTTAGTCTATTGTTCAAAGATGTTCGTATAAACCGACACATGCATCATTTGTTTACTATACGACACTTTTTGGTGTATGACGATCTGATATTTTAGATAATTCAAAAAGAGACGACTAAATGCATGAATTACACAAAAAAGAAAGAAAAAAATTAAGAAGTTTGCATTACTAAACTTATTAACTTAACTTTCATTACACAGGTCTGTTGGTGTTTCGAACTTCAACATCCATCATTTGAAGGCCCTGGAGGCTGCCGGACGTCCTCAGCCATCAGTCAACCAGATTGAGTTACACGTATTTCTGCGTAATGAGGGCATCGTCAAATATTGCAATGAGCATGGCATTACTGTCATGGGCTACAGCCCTCTGGCCAGGATGCAAAAGGGTGATGATAAACTTCTGAATGACATAGCAAAAAAGTAGGCAGACTAACAAAGGATTGACAACTGTGTTCGGATAACCTTTGATACAGGATTGTTGTAAATGTTCAGAATATACCTAGATTTGATTATATGCTACATTATTTGACATCTGGTGTGAACAATTGACGATGTTTATTCTTATTTCTCCATTTCAGACATCAGAAATCCGTGGCTCAGGTGTTGATTCGTTGGAGTGTACAGAAGGGATATATAACAATACCAAAAAGTTCTAATCCAGAAAGGATCTTTGAGAATTCACAAGTGTTTGACTTTGAACTGGAGCTCAGAAGATATGAACAACTTGGTAATTGAGTCTCTCAGTGATGAAAATGTCCTCTAATGTTTCAGCGTATTAATTCGTTTTGTAAATCTTGGTCTGTCACCATGTCCTTGACAGTAGGGTAAGAAAACCAATATGTATCTCATCCACACCATTAGAAGATTAATCATATTCTTTGATTTGGGGGCATTTTCATAAACTAAACAGGAAGTTGGTGCTGATACATTATGCTGTCATTTAACTAGGCAATATCTTGTGTTATATCCTTGATCTATATGCGTGTGATTATATGTAGACAATAACAGCACAATACCAGCATCTGTTAAATGTCATATCAGATCAAATACCTTCTCATGTTTATACTGTGGGCATATTGTACTGTCTTTAGCTTCATCTTTCATCTGGGAATTAATTGATCAAACCTTGTTATTGTTAATATTCTGACTGTTTTGTTTTGTTTTGTTTAGGAGAAGTTGCCACCACATCAGTGCACTTCCTGGCACCCACTAGATGCTCCCTGGGAGGACTGATCAGCAACGTCATGGCTGCTAATAACTGAGCTAATGCCACAGACCCCAGCCACTTCTGTTGTTTTAGTATCATGCCTAATCAGTCTCACAAACATTTCTATTTTTGATAAATTTATTAATATCGATGAACAGGTTACATCTTGTATAGGCTGTTGTAACTCCCAAACTTAAGACCATTGGCTTTCATTTAATACAGAATGGTGCAGTTCCTATATTTGCAAATACTCAAAAATAGGATCATATCGCCACAATACTTCAAAAACTACATTGGGTACCAGTTAGATGGCACACCCATTTGAAAAATTTACTGACAACTTAGCAAATTTATCCACTGCATAGCACCCAATATCTATTATGATATCACTCCCCTCCCCCTCCAAACTCAGATCATCTAGTCAGAAATGATTACAGGTAGCTCTATCTCAGCTCAAGTTGTAGTGTGATTGTGTATTTAGTCTAGAAGCCCCCACTTCGTAGAACAGGTCCCCAACAGAGATCTGAAGTGTGCTTTCACTTGAAAAGTTTTAATCTGTTTTAAAACAATCACCGTTCAAGGTTGCTTTCACCAGTAAATAATGTTGATCAATAAAATGTCTTATTGATTTTAGGATTATCCTAGTGGAGTATCACTATACAGTAAAGGTGCTTTATTAAATTTACATTATTATTTTAATTATTATGTAAGGTGCTGCATTAAATGCTGTTTGATGTGAAGACTACTTTCATTAGCCTGATAAGACTGATATATTGAATTTATAACTATAACTATGTTTTTCCATAGTGTATATTAATTATTACCTGTTTGTTGTATTTTTAGATTACTTATCAGTTTTATTGAATTTATCAGGTGAATTAATATTTATACAAAATATATTAGGTCAGTCAGCAGCGGCATACTAAAAGTGTTACTTCGGTTGACTTATCACTCATGTATTATTGTATATACTCGATTATAGGCCGCACGCATGCGTGTATAAGACTCCAGGTTTTGGGACCAATAACCCCCCCCCCTAGAGTTATGTCCCCCTTTATTTTAATAATTCAGTGGAGACGGCAGCACCATTTAACGTGGTCAGCCACACACGATGTTGTGAACCGAGAAATTAATCTCTGGAAAAGTTTCGACCTCTTGTGAGATTCCATGTAATTCTGGAACACCCATTTTGTCTAAATTAGAAATTATAACACTTCAACATAAATCATATTTAAAACCAAGCCAGGATTATCTATTGAGGCTTTACCACATCGATGGTGGTCGTACCTGCAAACTGATCTGGACCAGGGAGAGTCCGTTGTCATATAATTTATATGGCCTGAAAGACCTATAGTTGTTCATAAGATTTGTTCAGTTTATTTCTTAATGTATCGATTTCTAACAATATATACTATGACCATGAGTGAAATGATCTCAATCTCTAGTTGGGTGAGATATTTATTATTATAAAATCTTATTGGGTCCCTATTTATCAGGAAATAGATGATTCAGTAAGAACTTTGATACACGGATTTAATTAATTGTGTTAATTTTTTGTACATTGCTGTTTTCTCCTGGCAGTAGTAGAGAGCTCCCGTGCTGCAATTCATAGTGCACTTCACTGCAGATCTACTTATCATGGAGTCAAATCCCAGTACGGCTTTTCTCTGTGATTATGTTATCCATCAGTAAAAGACCTCTTAAGGAGAAGAGATACCCGACCATGTGATTCAGACACGAAGTCAGTACCTAGACTAACCAAGGCAATAACTTCTCTGTACTTACTGGTATATTTACGCAGGTGGTCACAGACGCACACAGATATATATATAGATATAAAGCAATATACATTTAGGTGTGATTGTAGAAGCAGGTTGTATTATGTGAGACTGTATTTATTTCTATTTAAGGTCAACTTTACTGCATGCTAGTTTGGATGCAAAATAATCAGTTATTTATTTAAGCATGGGGACTGTTTATGTAGGTGATAATGTATTATTGTTTAATTAGTTTTATTATGTGTTTTATCTGCATAACTATATATGCCTCCCTCATTATGTTTATGCTACGTTTGTAATCATTCACAGGAACTAATTTGCCATGTTTCTGAACTAGTACTCGTAAAGAACTTGTTTGGTAGTACAAACACCCATGCACATCATGCAAGTCATAATTATAGCTTTACACACCTGATGGTTATACTCTAGAATGTTACCTATATGTGGACAGAGACATAACAAGTGTGATTATTCATATTGGGGTTATGTGCATTAAATAACAGAGAACGGTATCTTCTACAGAACCAGGTTTCTCTAATGAAGTCATTTCTTCTGGTAGAATGTTTCCCTGGCATCCAAAGGTGTTGTACTCCATTTAATTATTGATACATCTCGTATACCTATGAATTGAATGAATAAAAATCAGCATGCCAAATACTAGTTTAAGGGAAATAGTCATTTATTTAAAATAGACAGTATTTTCGCGTGACTTATCAATTCAATTTTTATGCGTTGGCATATGTCAAGGTATATATTGATAGATCTGTGTAGTAAACTTTCATGCTGGATCTCGATCTACAACACTAACAGATATTTGTTTTATGTTATTTGTATTTTTGTTTATATCAAACAATCATTATAGTGGATGTCACGGAAACAGTTTAGTTAATTTAGAAACTAGATTTCTCGATGGAAGAAAATTCATATTACCAAATGGTTTTAAATAGTACTGTTTCTCTATAGGTGCCAATGACTGTTTGGCGTTAAATAAATGTTCGATGTTTCTAGAGGAAAAAATTTAACTGGAAACATTGCTGCTGTTAGATTAAAAGCCCCGATGGTTCCGAGGTAAATTAGTTTTAAATAATAAATCTTTTCAGACTGGAACTGTGCCTAGAAATGCGAAAATCATACCAATTTACAAAGAAAAACTGTAATTGACAACCATAAACTAATATCGCTATTAGAGAAAGCAGTCAATCAGAGATTATATGAAATCTGAAGAAAAAAATAACATTCATTTTGGAGCTCAATATAGCTTCCACCCCAAACATTCGACTGCAGATGCAAGAGCCAAATTTACAGTACATGTTCCCAAGGCAATGGAAAACATAATGTCGATGTTTCTGGATCTCTTCAATGCTTTTGATACTAAATAGATCGTAATACCTTGCTGAAAAAACTTAAATTTTATGGTATTCGATGACTAGCCTTGCAGTGGTTCAGGAACTATATGACTGACAGAACACAGTTTGTATCGTACAAACTCGACGTAACGTTACTACGGAGCCCCACAAGGGAGTGTGCTCGATCCACTTCTATTTATTATTTACACCAACGGTTTAACGAATGCATTATTGTATTAAAAATGTTTACTATTTGCTGATGCTACCAGTGTGTATCAAACGTTGAGCATGACCTGATTTCTTTATCGAACTGGTTTCGAGCAAGTTGGGTATTCTTAAATGTACTGAAAACGAATTTTGTATATTTGTGCCTAAGAACGTCGCCTGAATTCGTGTAGATGATCAAATCACCCCACTTATAGATCACGCTAAATTTCTCGATATGTGTTAGGGTGGCCAGACTCGTTTTGATCTTCACATATTGTAACAGGACCCTAATTGCACAGAAGAATGCCCACCCAAGTACATAAAACTCTTAGCCAACAGAAAACTCCTGGAAATGGCAATTAAAGGACAGAAATGCAAGACATAAACAGTTCATGTCAGGCTGCCTTTGTATTTTGGAAATAAGGGAACTTTTAGCACATCTGCTTCAATTGGGTTAAAAATAAATATTGTTATTCTTTTCTTTTACTATTGTGTAATAATATAAGATATTTTTAAATGCACTATGTATATGTGCGCGGCTCTGTGAGCATATGTGTGTGTGGTAAGTTGATAGCCTATGACTATGTCCTTTTGGGAGTACCATGTCCTCCTTTTTAGAAATGGCCATTCTAGTATATGTATCGACGAGCTACTGGAATGGGGTCATCAAATTGATCATATTGCCCGAGATATATATGCATTCGATTCTGCTAAAAAATACCAGTCCATTGAAAACCTGAAATCCTTGTATTTTAGTTTTGTTCACTCTGAATTATTTGTTGTATGGAGCAATGATCTGGAGCTCTGCGTATTAGTTTAGGTTACACAAACTGGACATTTTACGGAATAGGGCTATCCATAATGTATACAAAGCTAAATATAATATACCCAGCACACCTTTATTTAACCTTTTACGCGTTCCTAAATTAGCTAAAATATTCAACATACAGCTAGGCAACTTTTTGTTTTTATATACTATGGGCATCCTTACTGAATCATTAAAAACAATATTTTTAGCAAATTCCTCATAATATTCGGCATTGTCGGGATCCTCACATTGTTACACGTCTAATTTCTATTGTTGCCAGAACAATCATTTACTGTGGGCCGAAAGTTCGGTTTGACCTTCCAAATAACATGAACTATAACGTTTATTCTTTATTAATTTTGCCATACTATCGCCATCACATTATTTTCTCATACACGTATGTCTGATGCCCGATAGTGTTCTATATCGAGCAGTAATTCGTCGGTTCTGGTAATCAATAGAATAATAATTCGAGATGGACGATAGAGGCATATTACCTCATGTAATATAGAAACTCCATCGACCTGTTAATTTATAATTTTAGTTTGGTTGCACCAACGCGCAGAATATTTCTTCGGTGTAACCCCAAACTGGCATAGTTTGAAATCTGTCTATCTATATTATATATATATGTATATATAAGTGCATGGCAGTTGGATCTAGCGTTGTGGAATCGATCCGTGTTAACCCACAAAAGGCGTCATAACGTTTGTGGCGGCTTGAGAAATTAAATATTCAGGGTCACAATATTATCAGTGACCCTAAAAAAAGGCCCAGTCACTCATCATGGACTAATATTGCTCGATGCCCTCTATATGGCTAAATAGATCATGTTGTAGGACATTCCCATGGCGCAGCGGTTAGGGTGATGAGTTGCAAGTGCGTGGGCTGTGGAGTCGATTCCGACTCGTGGCTGTGTTTCTGGGATGTTTCCCTAGGCAGTCGGCCGTGTATCCCAGCGTCGAGGCTAAATAACTCAATTCGGAAACAACAACAATACCACGATCGTTTATAATTCATTTCACAGACTCTACATATATTTACTACTCTACATACCTATGTAACATACAATAATTCTAAGCACCATGACTCACGCGGTAGAGTTAGTGCTGCAGTAGTGTAATTGGTACCACTCTGAGTTGCAGTGCCCATTGTTTATTTGATTTAGTGTAAATTAATGGAACAAAATAAAGCCCAATGTTGCGTTAAGAATATGTGATGAATAGCTTCTATTTTATGCGCGCGTGCGTGAGGCCTACAGAAACAAACCCTATATCACAGAACAAAATAAATATATGATAGCCTCAGTATTTTATACTGAAATATATAAAGCCACGTTGTAAAATAAATCCAGGCAGTTTCTAAATGCCATTCTTTTCTGTTTATTATAAACTATAATTTGTGCAATATAATAATCAGAAATTGCCCTAAAAAGTATATTTATGGACACTAACAGAAACAACACTGACGGTATTTTAAGCCGAGCGAATAAAAGATAAGGAGGTGGCAGCTTCTAGTCCATATACCTCTGAGGATCTAAGAGTTTGTGCGCTATGTTGGACATCAACCAACCCGGAGAGATACTTGGAAGCAAACCATTCTATGTCAAGTCTGTGATCTCCTTTGCTGGAAAGCTACCTTTGATGGACTAAGACATCTCCGGGAACCAACCTTTGATGGACTAAGACATCCCCGGGAACCAACCTTTGATGGACTAAGACATCCCCGGGAACCAACCTTTGATGGACTAAGACATCCCCGGGAACCAACCTTTGATGGACTAAGACATCCCCGGGAACCAACCTTTGATGGACTAAGACATCCCCGGGAACCAACCTTTGATGGAGTAAGACATCCCCGGGAACCAACCTTTGATGGACTAAGACATCCCCGGGAACCAACCTTTGATGGACTAAGACATCCCCGGAACCAACCTTTGATGGACTAAGACATCCCCGGGAACCAACCTTTGATGGACTAAGACATCCCCGGGAACCAACCTTTGATGGACTAAGACATCCCCGGGAACCAACCTTTGATGGACTAAGACATCCCCGGGAACCAACCTTTGATGGACTAAGACATCCCCGTATCATTCACAGTAGCAATCCGGTAACTAGTTAGTTAATTTGGCCGAAATTTCGTGTATTAACTAAAGAAATGCAATAGTCGAGCGTAGAACTTGGGAACGGATGTTTCATGCTTCACTGTGCCCAGCCTCTGAATATATTAAGCTGTGAATACTATGAACACTCCCGAAATGTGTAATAACATAGTTATGACGGTGACTAATACGAGTTCAACCGAAAACTACGACGGTTATTGCGAGAGTATATTGTGAAGCGAGGACTGTCACTTTTTATCTTATCTGCATTCATCTCCAACCGATCACAGGCCATCCAGTTGAGAACATCGGAAATACAACATTCCAGCTAACATATGGGCTAGGATTGATGCTGTTAGCTGGTGATGTTGTGTTGAGCGTTATCGTGCATATACATGTATATTGGCTAGATAGGTATGTTGATGCGATTATTACCGACTATGCCAGCTAGAGATAGTCTTCATGTCACAAAAGGAATCGTACGAGCACAGATATTTGTAGCAGACCAAAGTTTAAGCCTCAGACTTCATACAGGCTTCTGTTCTCGATATAAGAGCCGAACCACCGAAGAACAGTCCATTTCAAGCCTGAGTTTGGTTACAGCTCCCGACATAGTATCACGTGGTCCACCACGTTACATGCAGTGGAAAATCATCCTTGATTTTCACTAAAATTATATGTTTTACAGGAGTAAAGTATGTTACAGATATATCGCACAGTGAGAAATGTATACATTACTATATATATATATATATATATACATTTACTTGATTTTTTTTTTTATATAAGTCATACACCGTAAATACAGAAACTAAGAGCCCTCATTTTATTCTTGAGTCAGATGTACCACAGGTTCATGAGCCTGTATCTTTTACCGTGTAGTAATCTTTTCAAAATGGTCAAACACTGATTTCTAAAACTCTTCCAAAGATATACCTATGACTGGAAATAGATCGTTTCTAATCACTAATCTAGGCCAAGAAAATAAGATTGGACAGTTCTCGTAGACAGCCACTGCGAAAAGGATAATATTAAAACAATTGTGATACGTATGTAAATATTACGATATTTATTGATGGGGGGTGGAGGGATTTTCAAAACATTTAATCTGAGTACAGACGACGACCTACACAGAGTTGTTTATCAATGAGATTTAATGTTAAGAGCAAACAAACACAAAATTTAAAATCATATTACGCTGGATAGAAAGCCCTCTTCTTCTAAATCCATAAAATCCAACCATATAGCTCTACGCCAAAGACGTATAAATGTGCCGCAAATACAAATTTATTTCTAATATTGTTCTTGTTAAGCGTATGAAGATTTTCTTGTATTATTTCTTACACTATTTGGTGATATATGAGCGTCTAAATTCTCCGGTTTACGATTATTTATCGATTGCGCTTCAATAGAGACCCTTCTCAACATGCCGAATGTTCTCTTCGGATGGCACGAGTTAGTGCTTCCCTCTAGCGAATGGCTACTATTTACGTTTCAGTAATTTGTGACATGACTACGATTACGTTTGTTAATATTACCCGTTGGTGTAATCATTAATTTATTTGTGTAATAGATCTTCAGTAATGCGTCTGAGAAAAGCCCAGCCATTAACCTATCAAATTATAGATTATATCATTTCATCTACCTGAAAGTATAAATAGTAACAGTCGCATACGAACATTCCACGGTTTAGAATCAGATTGTTTATGTAGGTTTGACGCAGTAAACAAATCGCGAATTGCTCGGCTACCCACATAGAGGTTGGTTACCTGGCTCGAGGCTGACAACATCAGGTGAGGCGGAGAGAGGGGAGGGTCGGAGACCTCGGATCAGAATCGATCTCTTTTTTAGTATCAGTCATCAATCGATAGGAAACTGGCGTACTTCGCAAAAGGTGGAAATAATCGATACATTAGCGGAGAGAGAGAGAGAGAGACAGAACAGTAATGTATGCGTGTGTGTGTGTGTGTGTAGACCAGTCGATACCACAACAGCCTTTGTGAGCCATCTGGTTTTAGGTTAGCTTGCTGTCGCTGTGCATTTCAGTCGCTATCTACGTCTGGTGACTTCATCGCTTTGTGAGCCGAGTAGTCAGAATTCAGTCTACTGTAACTATATCATGTTTGCATCAATGGCTATCTGTCTCACTTGAAAGGGAGAGAGAAAAAGAGAGTGGAGAGAGAGAATATGTTCAGGACAAAAAAGTCGTATCTGATGGAATATTCTTGGACAACGCGAAGGTTTGTCGCATAACCAACTATAAACAGAACATTCTTCTAGTGGGAAATTGTCATTCTTCTGTACGCAATACTGAGTTCTGTCAGTGGCAGAATCTATCACCTTGTTGCCTATGAATCTGTGTATGTGTGTGTGTGTGTGACTGAGAGCCGGAGGGAACGTTTTCCCGGAGAAAATGTGTGTACCAGTTGGTGTACAAGCGGTTGGTGGCCCGGCAGGTCGTTGTCTAGCAGTACATGAATGATATAGCTGGTGGTGTTGTTTCGTGTTTAACTTTGATGTTAAGAGGGGGGGGGGATTGGAATAGATAGCGACCATTAAACAAATTCCAGTTTGTTCTTTCTGTTGGAGTATTCTTTGTAAGTGAATATTTGTGCGCATTTTGGCGATAAGCGATAATTACTGTAGCCGTAACGTACGTAACTTCATATGTATACATTTTTTAAACGGTTATAGCTTGCGTTCTCACTGTCTGTCTGTCTGTTTGTCTTTTTGTATCTCAACAAAAGCATCTCTGTGTACTGATATTAAACATCTATGCTTGCACGCAAACCTTTCGCATATTTCACATTACAATACCGTTTGTTGTGTTAGCAGTGAATGTGTGTGTGTGTGCGTGTTGTTTTTCTCGTGTGTGGGGGGGGTCGGGTGGTAATGCCAGTGTTCTTTCCGTTGTCACATGACGCCACACGTTATCGAAGGCTCTCCGCTACACAACAAATGAGATCTTTGTGATTGGTCTCTTCAACATGCTCGCATCTGAGACGTGCCATAACGACCATGTGTTTCGTATTGAGCCTGCTATACACAAATAGTCTACAACGGGGGATCTGATGTAGTGATGTTAAGTTCTTACTATGCTGGAATGGCCTTATTATTAATTTTTTTTAAATATTTTTGCTATTTAGTCCTAGCTGATTGGATGAGATCGATTAATATCGATCATTCGCCTATATCAGACAGTTGATAACAGAATATATATCGTACACTTCACAATGTCGTATAATAAAACATGTTCTTAAACGAGAACGGGTATAGATGTTAGTAGTCCAAAGCACAGTATGTCTTTAGAGTAGTATTGTCGAATACGACCTTTAAAGAACACATCAACACTTAGCGGACACGAGTGAACCCGGAAATCGTTTCGTAGAATGACTAAAACAAGTTACTCTAAATAAATACGCGGATTGATTTTTTTTAATGTTGATTTATTCACCGTAAAAGTTTCCATCGTGTAGCGAGATATATCGACTGGTTTTTCCAAACCGCAAATGTGACATGTAACGAGTATAATCAAAACAGGTATTCGACAACAGTAACGCGATAGAAACGCTACGATGCTAATTGCGAATCTACTTAAGAAACGTCCGTACAGTTAGGTAAAAGAGAACATATTCAAGCAAAACACTAAGGAAGAGCATAATTAAATCCCTTCCTCTGCACATGAATACTAACAGCAACATCATTAATGCTCGCTTGCATCTAGTTGACGTTTTCGTTGTGCACCGGCCAAAGATATACAACTCCCTGTTCAGATTGCAAATGCTCTTCATGCATTGATCAGCATTGATCGGGCGCCAATTGATGCGCTAAATACCGTCGGATGCCTTTAGGGGCACTATTAAGCCATCAAATTGCCGAATCAGATCTACGACCACTTCAGGCCTACTACTCCACGGCGTGTCGCCGGGCTCGATTCTGGTTATGTCGTCGCTTTTACGAGCGTTCGAGCTACGTCATAAACGCTCGCCGAAGTCAATGGCTATCGCGTCGTAAAAGGCCGGTGTCGTATTTTATGTAAGCCGGAGAGATATGCGGAGAATGTTCGCTGGACGGCCGTCAACCAGCCCGTCGGTGCCGCGCTCGTGCAGCGAACGACGCGATGTTTAGGAAGTGGAATTCTGGACGTTTACGTCGCCCGCGATGACGAACGGAATATAGTTCGGAAAGCGCTCTCGTATGACGTTTGTCTCGCTGGAAGTTCGCCCAAGCCGATCGAGGACATACGGATTACCCGTTCGAGTTACATAAAGTTGGCCAATAAAGTTGGACGATTATCAGCCCGCTATGACGTATGTGGCTCTCTGGTGGGTGGTGCTGATGGTGGTGGTGGCGGGTAAAATGCCGACTAAGGATTTCTGTGACACACGTACTTGATCTGAACCGCGGATTTCGATGAACCTGTACGTAGATAAACGGACGAAGAATAGCCATACATACCAACACGTCACGTGTCGTCTATTCATCCTAAGTAATGTCTATTGTGCTCTCTTTATTTTCTTCCCCCCAAAACATTGATGTTTTTTTTTTGGTTGCTATTCACCTGACCGTGTGAGTGAGTGCGAGTGAGTTAGTGAGCGAGGTGTTTCGACTGTTTATGGCTATTTTTAGCTTTATTTACTGATGGTGCAGCTATTTTATCAATCTTCCTCTCTGTGTATACTGCTGTTTACATGATGGCGGCGGCGGCATTTATAGCTTTTGACGTTCTTATTAGCCGTTTTTGTTGTAATTAAGGCTTTTGTTTAGCCACAGCGCTAGTCGAGTCTGAAATATGTAACCGAGAGTAGACTCCGGGGTTAAATGAGATTATGAAATGAAACATCACACAGAAATGGGCAATAGCAAGATTCGAACCTCCACCTGGAAGTTTGTAATGCGATGCGTTACTAACCGAGCTACATCAGTGTCTTGTTGTTGTGTATGTGTTGCTGCTATCATTATTATTGTTGTTGTTATCGTGCCCATTTTTTTTATTTTTTTTGCTGGTGTGTACTATTGTCCTTGTAGCCGTTTGGTATTCTTGTCGTCAGTGTTGTCTCTGTGTGTCTATATTGTACTCCGTGTTCTTGATGAAAGAATAACAAAGTAGCGAATTACAGGTAGATATTAATTATTGTCTAGTAATGAGTAAAATTGAAAGATGTCTAACACCTCTGTCAATCAACTGTCAGCTATATTTCGACCATCTTCTGAGTTAATTAAATGTCTTCAGTAGGCTCGGTGTGTTTGTGTGTGTGTGTAAATATATATATATATATATATATATATATATACAAATTACATAAACATGCTATACCTTTGAAGTGAAAACAGATTAAAATATCAGGACGACACGAAAAAGTTCTGGTACCTTATCTGAATTGTGGTAGAAGGTCGATATACGTACAACTTTGGTAAACCCAGCTTTAACACCAGCTACAGCACCAGGTTTAACACCATTTTGTAGCACCAGATATAAAACACTAAGTGTAATGGTGTGTCCAGAAATCGTGAAATAATACGTTGTTTGTGACATCACCATAACGGTTTAGTATCA
Organism: Paralvinella palmiformis; assembly: GCA_025642065.1. Taxonomy (NCBI): domain Eukaryota; kingdom Metazoa; phylum Annelida; class Polychaeta; order Terebellida; family Alvinellidae; genus Paralvinella; species Paralvinella palmiformis. The sequence goes on along the minus strand of JAODUP010000211.1, from coordinate 473,422 downwards.
GAAGTAATCGGTTAAATTCAAACGTTTTCAATTCAAATGTAAATTGTTAACAATATTTATGCTGATTATCTTGAAGTGGCGAATGTGATGTGTTTCTATACCTATAGAGCAGGCGTGGTATCTGTGTTCTTTCCCTGTGTGTGTGTGTGTGCGTGCGTGCGTATGTATTGCGAGTGTGTGTGTGTATGTGGACTATATTTGTCTCATCGGTATAACTGGTGTGACACACACACACACACATGCATACACACACGCATACATCGTAAGCAGTTTGGTATGTCTGCGTCGTGTATAAGCCCGTCGCTGGCACACTCATCACAACTCGGCCGGCGCTTGTTTGCCCGTATACGGTTAAGTGTGACGACCATACCTGGCCGCCGAAGCGAGAATCAGTGAACCGAGAAGCCACGTAGGTAACATGTGTTATAGCTCGGTAGACAGGTAGGTGTACCCTCCCTGAGCTAACTTACGTCTAGCTCGTTGAAGGTGAATATCGGAGACGGCGAGAGAGAAAACATAGCGGCCGATTCATGCTCGAAAACCGAGCTTCGCGTATGATTCATTGCGTGGCATTTGCTCTAATACCAAACTGACCCAGCTATTTTCCATTACAGCAAGCGTTGAATGAGGAGAAAGCTCGCCACGCGAAGAGAACGTACAATCTGAGGGTCGTGAATCGATTGCCCAACTGTGCACGTATGGACAAGGTAGACGGAACGGGATTAACTCGAACCTAATGTGAACGCTATGGCCTCGGGTCCGTGCTTTTGTGGCAGGAGAATTGCATAAATACCAGTGAATCGCATTGGAAATCGGATACAAACATTGGAAGAGTTAACCCTCGCTTAACTCTTCTGGATTGTGTGTACACGTTAAAGGAAGTTGTGACCGTGTTGAGGTATTATTCTCGTTGTTGTAGGTTTTGTTCTGTTGTGTGTACTTTGAGTTTGGTATAGAATAGGAAGCGCTGAGTGTTAGAAATCCGTTTGGTCTTCAACTCGACGTCTGACGTTAGCGAATTTCGTCATGGCGGCCGAAGTACAGCCTCAGCTGCCGGAGCCGGACGAACAACAGCCGCAACGGCTGTACCGACCGAGCCAACAGAAGGCGAACGACGATGCCAGCATACCGCGCAGCTTGAAGAATCTTTTCATACCGGATAACACCCGATGCCAGAGATGCGGAGAGCGGGTCTACCAGGTGGAGAAGCTCGGCCCCGTCAACGAGGTGATCTTCCATCGTCAGTGCTTCAAGTGCTACACGTGCAACAAGCACCTGACGCTGAGGACGTACTTCACGAATCCGGTCGAACTGCGCGACAAGCATGTCTACTGCCGGGTACACTGCCCGAAGTACACCGGTGCCGGCCTCGACTCGGAGGCGCTGGGCATCAAAGCCGCCATGGCCTCGAAGGGCGCCGGCATGAACAAGTACAACGACCAAGTCCGGCTGGCCAGTGGTACGCCCCACTTCGGTGCCGATGCCCTGCACATCAATCATCCAGTGGCCGCCCAGTACCAGTACCAGAGGAAATATAAACAGGGTCTAGATAAACATCACTTTCCCCCATTTCTGGTATGTATTACAGTAGTAATCAACTCGGTTGGCTGAGGCTTATAGTAGTGAATTGGGCTCTCTCTCTCTCTCTCTCTCATATATATATATATATATATATATATATATATAGAGAGAGAGAGAGAGAGAGAGAGTTCCTAAATTGTACAGATAACATACCACCAAAAATAAATTTACAAGATTTATTAGAAATTGAAAGATGAAGATAACCTAAGTTATCTACTTCTTGACCCCACAATAACAAACTAGAAATCATACACACCAAGAAGGATAATATATATATATATATATATATATATATGTAGGTAGGTAGGTAGGTAGGTAGGTAGGTAGGTAGAAGAGAGAGAGAGAGGGGCTACTCCCTACAGTAAGTACCATTCAGGTAGCAAATATTACAAAAACATTACACGTCGCATTAATTTTTTTGTGGTGGTTGCGGAACCGGATGTCGATTGACGCATCACGAAAAACTACCACATTTTTATCCCATAAAACCCATGCCACTTCCTGCTTCGATTGGTCTCAGTTTTAGGATGTTACATTATGAATAGTAGAATTCTCGAAATGGTTCCGAACGAGCTGTTAGCACGACAAAACCACAACACTCCCTGAACATCACCCGTCCTAGCATTCGTCAGGCAATCATTTTATATGATAAACTAATATTTCTTAGACTGGTGAACAAATTCACCGGACTACTATTATTATTACAAGAGAGTAATGCTTTCTTAGTCGGAATGAAATAGTACCTACGGGTTTGATCAGTTTGCATTTAGTTTGTAGCTATGGTTCGTTTGCAGCCATTTGAGCATCGCATTTAGATCTGTTGTCATTTGTATCTGACATTCTGTGTGATGGATGAAATGTAAATATTGTTCTGTTAGAATGGTGGCATTTTGACCTTTTAGTGTTTGGGTCTACATCAAACAATATTTCTATTATGTTAGCGGTGTTGATCTAAGTTGGTTAATCTAAACCTTCAACTAGATGTACTCTCTCTCTCTATAAGCGTACTACGGTGTTGGAATGGACATTTCAATGGCGCAGCGGATAGGGCGCTACGCTCCAAAACTAGGTTGTGGGTTCGAATCCGACTCGTACCTGTGTTCGTGGGATTTGTTTCCCGGGCCTGAGAACCCCTAGGTCATATATCCCACGTGTGACCAGTGCCGAGGGAAAGCAACTGAACTCAGCCGGTGGTGTGGGAACACTAACCTGTACATTGTGTGTGTGTGTGTGTGTGTGTGTGCAGAGGAAGAGTGTGCGGGACTTTCTAACAGGGAGCTTTCACACTTCCAATCTAGCAACGAAACACGTCCATAATCCGGCAAAGACAAGCTGGATCCATCAGTTTATACTCGTTCGTCCAGATGCAGGCACGTGCTTGTGGGTCCACGCACGTGCGCGCCATGTGCCGCCATATCGATCTTGCCGTCAGTGATACTGACCAGACCGGGCGAGTGTAAAATTATGAAAGAGATCGATTCAATTGAATGCATCCCCTCAAATCGATATCGATCCGAACTGTTGACGAACAGCATTTCGTTCTGTGGTTCACTTGCCAAAACATGGATGCTTATTTATAGGTCAGGTCAAAATCAATCCCTCAACGAGGACCAATTATTAATTACCCAAATGAAGTGCGTCGTTTCGAACTCCTGCTGAATGCAGCTGTTTCCTTTTTGTTTCACATGCTTGTTTGTTTATTTGATTTAATTTGCGAGGCTTATTGTCTGTCATGTCGACTGCTGGGACGATAATTTTTGCATTTAGTTGTTGCGGTCAAACGACGGGGACAATGTATTGAATTAATTCGACATAATTAAGTTTAATGCGATGTTCGAAATGCAGCAGCTGGGTAACAGCGAACTGTATGTATGTATGTATGTATGTATGTGTGTGTGTGGGTTTATGCGAAATAAAGGTCTTTCTGTTTAATAATCCGCTGTCGAAAGGTCAAGCTGTGCTCGATGTGGCGTGGACCAGACAGCGAGCGGCTTGTCTACGAACATGGACAGCTAGTGTCGGTGATAAACTCAGACGGTTAGGTGGCATGACTCGTCTTGATGTTAGCTGGAGTGGAATCTAAATTGTCAGAAGTCAGATTGTTATCGCTTGCCTCAACCCACCAGTTTCTGTCATTCGTCCATTCAAACGGGCGCGCACGCACGCACAAAACAAACGTTTCCTCGATATATTGAAGTGTTGTGTTATGGAAGTTAGTGCACGACACACTGACAGTCAAAATTTGGTAACTTATTTCCCACCAATTACTAGTACACATATATGTGTATTCAGTGGCACACGCGAGTAACACGGGTAGAAATGCAGTGGAATATAATTATTGAACTCTCTCTGTGTGCGTGTGCGTGAGAGATTTTTAGAAAAATGAACTGGCACGAGCAATCTTTTTGTTCTACAACCATTGCCTGATGAATCATTCATACATTGTAATGGAGTCTTGTGATTATCTATGTCAATACCTTTATAAAGACTGCTATATGTATACATAGCCTACATATATGCATATATGCATGCACTCGTACATTCCCACATACATACATACATACATAACATATCGAATATCAGCAAGAGCACTCAGAACTTCGCCATCGGTGTATAATACATTGCCATTCTTTGTATATATTTACATATGTTCTTCTAGTAATATCACCTCTAGCTGTGTAGCCGAGTTCAGGTAAAGGTTTTTATGTCATACGGGGCACACACACACGCACACACCGTAACGGTTCAGTTAACACCAAATACAATAAGTTTCTTGTTAGTTAATGGCCTGTGTGTAGCTACCATCAAGTCACTTAGAAACATGTCCTAGTTTAGGCTGTCATCTCTAGACACAGCTTTATTTATAACTTACAGTAATAACTAATACTGGTACGTAGTATTCGTAACAGTATTAGTAGTAGTAGTAGTAATTGTTGTTACAGTATAAGTAGCAACAGAAACGGTTATAATGATGATGGTAGTTGTAAGAGTAGTAATAATAGTAGAAACAGAAATAATAATGATGGTAGTAGTAGTAGTAGTAGTAGAAACAGAAATAATGATGGTGGTAGTAGTAGTAGTAGTAGAAACAGTTATAATGATAGTAGTAGTAGCAGCTGTAACGGTATGAATAACACTAATGATATTTGAAGTAGTACTTCAACTAGTATTAGTGGTAATTGTAGTACGCATTCTACCTTTCTTCCTATTCTTAGACGTGATGGTAGTTGATGACAAAAAAAAACATTATCAGAGGTAGCCTTAGAGACGGTGTTTTAGTATTTTACTCGTTTTTTTTTTATATCTCACTTAGATACACAGAGAGCATTCGTCTTTTTCTCTGTGTTAGGTCTACTATAAGCGGCGCGTTATCATTTAATGTCGTGTGTCAAGTGTCTTCTTGTTCTTCGTCAATAACAAATAGAGTAATGCAAAGAGTGGGATCTGCGGTCATTTGTATCCGGTCATATAGGTTAGCGTGAGGGGGGGGGGGGGTAGGTGTAGGCCAGTTTGGGTCGCCATTTAAAACTTCAAGACCCTGGTCAGCATTTTGTAGGAAAGCTTCATGGACTCTTGACTTAAAACAAAACATCTTTGTTTACTCTCTCTCTCTCTCTCTCTCTCTCTCTGTGTGTGTCCCTCACAAGTCATCCCCTTAGTTTGCCTTCCGACACGTGGCCTAAATATATAGTACGTTGTTTGGTGGACTTTTTTCCATTATTTCCAGCCCAAGTTGACCCTCCAACAAGAAATAAGACGATCTTTGTAATCGGCAATAACATATAAATCCCATAAAGGCCAAAAATGTGAAGCTTTAATTCCGATACGCCTTCTGCCTTATTGATACGACATCGATAAATAATTGACAAAAGTCAACACTTAGTCACGGATAGAGTGTTGGCTGACGGCCTAGTCAGACTGGTGATGACGTCACAGCGGAAGTCACGCTCACCGGAAGTGATTAGCCGAGCGTGTGTCTAGGAATGCGTCACAGAGCTCGCTCTCTCTCTCCCTCCATGTCTGTGTGTGTCATGACACATTCATCATCGTCCTACATTGGTTTCGTTTTCCCCACAAACGGTTTATTTTATCCACTTGTTGTCTTCCCCCCCTCTAAGTCGTCACCTCGTATAACCGGATATATCGTTCACCGATGAACATTCGGATATCGAGACGGCACACCCACGGCAGCATACGTTGAAGACGTCGCCATATATGGGGCGTGTCTGATGACTTGACAGGTGCCCGATGGTTAAGGCGTCGATGACTTTCGCGCCCGTATAGCCAATCTATATAGCGAGATACGGCTGGGCCTGTGTACTACACATTGGCCACTTGATTACGAGGTCAGCTAGACCTGTGTATTACTATTAAATGTTCACTTGTCAACATTTTATTCTTTAGCCAGATAAGATAATGGGAGGATGAGTTGGGTTTGAGGTGGTATCAACGTAGTGTGACCGATACAAGTAGTTCGTGGATTGATCGTTTTAACAGGCGGAAGACCTTCCTCAAAATTATGAGCGTTCTTTTTCGGTCTTGGAGTCACCATATCTCGTGACGTAATCGTTTTCACCAAACCGCAAAACCACCACTAAGATGGTTGTTAACAACAACTCGTTTACTATTCATGATGTGCCACACAATACGATATAGCTTGATTTATTTATTGAACTTGGGAGTAGTTATTTTACAATCTGCACGTCAGTTGGACTAAAAGGATGTTGATCTATAGGTTAACTTAAAATTTGCTTCTTATATATATATATATATATATATATATATATGGAGTGTGGACAGTGACAGGTTTCAGATATTGTAAGGGAATTGTCACATAAAAGTACCATATCCACCTTGTCCCTGCCTTCTTGACCTTCGCCGTGCTGCCGTAGGGCAACTATTATCTGAGCTGTATGCGATGGTTGAGAACTCAAGGACAATATCTCTATCAGATGGAATTCCGCCACAAACAAAAGGTGTTTTAAACAAACTCCAGCCATAATAACACGTAGGCCAGTAAAATACCTGGCTAAATCGTTCCTGCCAGTGCTGAGACAAATACGCCAGCAGGCACTTGGTATCAGGAATACCAACGAAAACTTCCCCTAAAACAAAACATAAAGGCCACGATGTTTCCGATTTGAGAGTCAAAACGCCGTCATCTAAGGTTAGCTTTGGCAGAGGTCAAGGTTTACAGGCCCTCGGCTAGCTGGGACGGGCATATACATTATAAACGAGGGCAGAGGTCAAGGTTTACAGGCCCTCGGCTAGCTGGGACGGGCATATACATTATAAACGAGGTAAACATGACAACTCATCTGTTTACTGTGATGACTCGTATCGAGTGGTATTAAGCACTTGACGACCTCTGAGAATGTTCTATGGTACTTATCGCGCGAAGCACACGGCGGACTCCCCAGATCTCCGGGTCGTCTGTTCGAATCCCGGCTCGTATCTGGGTCTGAGGTATTTGTTTTCTCTCGGCCATATTTGGGCAGAGCCAAAGTTAAATAACCCAACAGCAATAACATGACAGGGACACTATTTGTTGTGGGTGTAACAGATGAAAAAGACATCCAATCTAGGTCATCTTGTCTGGCTTTATTGGTCCAATGCCGAACCACTGTTCTATAAGAAGCGAGAGATACGCCATTTTGATTTGCGTTTCGCGGAGCCGCTCGATACTTTATGTTGAACGTTGCGTACTATTCCAAGCGAATATTTATTGCCCAGCCAACACATCTGGTCCGCTTGAAACAGGACACTGACGGTCTTCTACGTTTTCTGACGTCTTGAAGACGCCGCGCTCGCGTGTGTTTACCTGTAAAATGGGCCAAATAACTGCTGGTAGCGGCCACAGCTGCCGTGTTTACCTGGTGGCAAACTGCTGATTGCTTCTAAATGGCGATGTTCTGTGAGGAGGCGTGGTGTGGTGGGTGTTGTTATTCGTGTTCTCATCACAAGTGGTTGCTTTTGTTTCAGAAAAAAAGAAAGCAAATGCATTCGCTTTACGCGCCAAAAAAAAAAACACCCCATCAGATTGCCTTTTTATCTGGCCATACAGCTCCTCTAGCTGTGATCAGTGTGGGAGTAGTTGGTTTCAGTCACTGATTTACAGACACCATCCTGTTCGGACTGTTTGGTTTTATCCTGGTTTCATGATAATGGGTCATGAAACAAAAATCCCCGAAAAACTGTATGAATTATTCATGAATAGGCAATTCCATATGTGCTGTCATAATAATCAGCAGCAGTGGCTCTGTTTTAGTTCAGTTCTGGGTATTATGTAGAATTTGTTTTAATCTGAAAAAGAAATGAGCACTCAACTCAAACAGCATCATTTCATTGCTTATGCAAGTCAGGTTTGGGGCTACCTTGGATTAGGGAGCATATTTTCTCTGTCCCTGTCACTCAGACTTGCATTTCTTTACATTGAACCATTTGTAACAGGTGACCATTATTGCTTCTGTGCACATGACACATTTGGGATTTCAGTCATCCTTGTTTACTCTGTGAGAAGCACTCCTATAGCACAATATATTGACCAGTCCTCTGCAAAGCTCCGGATCTGTACTTGAGGGATGTCATCCAAATAAGTTGTCAAACTGTCAGACACAGAATTTTTAAGCTGATACTAAAAACCTGAACAAAGCGTGTGTGTCTGTCTGTCTGTCTGTGTGTGTGTGTGTGTGTGTGTGTGAAAGGGGTTAATGATGTAATTGCTGTCAGTAATGATATATCACCTAAAATGCACACCAATGGAGTTAATCCATTCTTGAATGAAGATTCTGAGTTTTAAGTTCTTTTTCCTCTCTTGAACCTCAGCAGTTTCATTATTTGTTCTTGTCTTTACTTTGACACACACAGCAAGCTCTTGCTGTAATTTATGATTTCTTATCGGAGTATTTAGAGCGTCCAGCCCAAAATGAGTTTTGCGCTGAAGATAAGTGAAATAAGTGAAATAAAATCTCGTGCTCATAATTTTTCTTGCAGGTTATCACACAAGAGAAGATCTACCAGGCGCAGGTAGAGTTGGAGCAGCAGCATAAGGCCGAGGAAGACCGTTTGATGAATGAATACCAACTGACCAAACAGCAGGAAACCGAAAAGATAAAGAAGGAAGTAGACCAAGAATGGGAGGTCAGACTGAAAGAACTAACGGCACAATTCGACCAAGACTTGACGAAAAGGGGCACCAAGAGGGACTTGAAGGTAATAATGATTAATCATTACAAAACTTCTATAGCGCTAGTATCCTCGATAAGAATCGAGCTCAGTGGCGCCACCTAGTACAGGGGTTGGGCAAACTCGTAGTCCGGATACGATGCCAAGTTCAGCAACAAATGATCAGATGGCAAGAAAACTTAGGAAGGATAAGCGAGTCTGAAAAGGTGAGTTTTTAAATGGTGACGGAAAGAAACTATGCTATTTGATGACTTAACATGTTCAGAGAGTGAATTCCAAAGAGTGGGGACAGCGACTGAAAAAGCACAAATCCCAGTATGAGTTTTAACCCTGGGAACAGACAATTAGTGATAACCAGATGAACCGGTATTGAGTGTAGTTTCACTGGTGTCTGTGTGTCTGTGTGTGTGTGCGCGTGTGTGACGATCTATGTATATGTTTTCAATAGATGAGAATCTCCTTTGCTGTTAGCCAGTTTTCACTGCCAAGTTCACCAATTGTGCTCCCATGCTACAGTTGGTGGCATCCAATGGTGCAGCCTTTCCAGGTGGAGGTTTCTATTCGCGATGCTAACACCATGTCTCCAAAATATTTCATATGGTCATCTCGCTTTCCCCGGAGAGTCGGCCACCGGCCACATCATCATCTCCAGATGCAACGAACACCGAGGATCATGAGTCCTACTGCCAACTGATGCCTGATTATTTCTCACCATCAACTGATCTAAGTTTTGTGTTCTCCGTTAGGCTATGACCGTGAGATACGAGCAGGAAAAGGAGGAGCTGAAGAAGAACATGACGGTTCGCTTCAAGCAGAAGAAGGATGCAGCAACCGTGAAGTTGAAGCAGAAGGCACAGGAGGACACGTCGCAGCTCGTCCAGAAGCATTCTGCCCAGATGCTGGTGCTACTGAAAACCAAACAGGAAGAGATCAAAAATGAACTGCAGGTAGGCAAACCGTTCAGATCTGAATTACAAATTAGTCTCCCGGAAATAATCCAGCACTGAAAAAATAATACCTGCCAGATTACATTCGTGACATAATGATTTGCCAAACTGCATCATATTGTACGGATGTAAATTTGGTGAAATGAATCACTTTCTTTTTGCTGAGTGACTAAAACTTCAGTGTCTTGTTTTTTCTGCCATCATTTATCTCTCCCTCTCTCTCTGTCTCTGCTCATTCTATGTTGTTGGGTGTTTTTCATCATACAAACATCATACCATTAAGATAAATTGTTTTCTATTGATGACGCTTGACCTGCTTAACGTTATGCATGTCTGCCTCCGATGACAACAGTTTTTGTGATTTATGATCAGCCAAACTCTGTGGCTCTATTAATGGACAAACCAGTGGTGGTGAATCACTGAACACATTGCACTAATCATAACCATCTCTGTGGTGATATCATTTGTCTGATCAGTCTGGGGAAACATTTTTCGAATTCTGCCTCAAATACAAAAGCCATTAGTTTTTTCATAATGTAATTTGAAAAAGTTATTCATGGCATGTTACAGTCGTGTATGTCACCATATGTTGAAGATTTTACCTTTTTTCCTATTGTGATCATACGATGTTGTAAATATGTTCACCAGTTAACATGAAGCTTCTTGTATATATATATATATATATATATATATATATATATATATACTGGATCTTCAATCTCTTAATATAAACTTCTGCAATCGAGTCCAGTCTAACCACACAAAAGTTCATTAGTAAATCAGTGGACTTGGACTGGTGACCTGCCTGTTTTAAGTGTTAACAGTCACAAGTATGCCATAGCAGTAGCTGTTTTGAAAGCTCATTCTTTTATCGTGTCTACCTTTCTTTATGTCTCGCCCTAAGCAAGAATAGTGAACTTTTATTTTGCTCTTGATAATACAACGCCTGTCAATCAACCAGGACATGGCATTTTGCCAATGTTTTGACATGATGACGCTGAATGATCTCAGAATTTGACATGCTTCATTTCGTCTTCTGACCTTTATCAGCTTGTCAAATGGAGAGAGGACAGTGCCACAATAAAGCTGTTTCAATGCCAACAGAATTTGCATAATCCTTACTTCGATTGATAATAAAATACATTATAGGCCACAATGTGCTGGAGGTTGATTAACTCTATTGATCCAATGCCATTTGGGTTAAAAATGGCTTGCCTGGCATATTTACTAATTGATTTATTTTTTAAACCTGGTGCTACTGATATAGCAAAGTTCTCTCAACTTTCATGGATTAAGGACATCTAGAAGTTGGCTCAAATCTCCAGGCGCCAATTTGTAGGCACATAATTTACAGCGGGGGGGACATTTTATGGCTGATTCAGTCACCTGAGTACACAAGAGCTGAGTATTGTGCTTATGATTTTGAACCAAGTTCCATTTTCTCTCTGGTATTCCACCCTGCCATTGGTGGGTGCTTCAATGGTACTGTGGTGAGGACACTGCGCTGCAAACCTCCTGTTCCTGATTCAGATTCAACACCATTTGAACATTATTTTCTATGTGTTACCAGGGCTAAGGCTAAACACTTACTTAGACACCATACCATTAAGGTGCCTCCATTTATCATATCGCGAGCTGGCTGTAATCTCAGGCAAATTACTTAAAACTGACAATGGACCAAACATCAGTGACCATGACCAATGCTGTTTGATTTCTTTTCATTCATTTACCTCAGTATTACGCACTTGAATTGCATCCGTGCCTCAATAAAATTATTTGCATATGATCCTGATGATAATTTTCGTTCAATCATTTCTTGTTCATGTCTATTCATCTCTTATTCGTTATAGAGCAATGGTCAGTCTGAAGAAAGTGATAGTCTAGAGACTGCTCTAGCTGCCATAACCTTGCCAACAGAGTTGCCCGATCCACACCCACCAAAATGTAGAAAGCGAGATCTCTACACTGATCCAAGTGTGTTCAAGGAGCTCGATGAGGACGTTTTCAAGGTAGACGCCGTAGAACTGTAGTGTGCTTGATGCTGATTTAGACATTGAATCTGTCGACAGTAAATATTGTGTTGGTGATCCGGATAGTGCAAGCTCCCTTGCCACAAAAGTTCATGTTCTCTTTTTAATTTTCCACTCACCAGGTGGCAGAAGATGAACAATCAACGTTTACAGATCTGGTGAGACAGCTCACTGAACATTGCATCTCAGATCTGGAAAAAGCCAGGTAAGATGATAAGCACTGAATAAATCGGTTAACCAGAAAGTTCCTATTTCAAGTTGATGGATGATTTTTAACATGATTTTGGTGGTTACATTATTAACACATATGCCTCATCATCATCATCATCATCACAGTGGTTATTAACTCTAATGTAATCATCTGTGTATGTTCTGTAACAATATAATATATCATAGTCAGTAAACCTGACTAATTTTTTTCATCATAATCTAGCCTTTTATTGTTCACCTTACAGAGCTATATTCCGCTGGATTACGGTGAAAGACTTGAATGTGTTGGAGTTCTCGGAAGATGACATTAACCAGGACACACCAATGGGCCTGCTGAGGGGCATTAAGTTCGGCACTGAGACCTACCATACACTGTTTATGAGGCTGTGCAGGTCAGTCATCTCATGCTATCTTGAAACGTTTTCAAACAAATTAATACCGTGCCACTTTCAAGGTTGACCTCCAGTACAGTGCAGTATAATTTTCTTGTCCTATTCTTGACCAACTCTGTTCCACAGCAGGAAGCTGTATAGCAAAGAATCCCTACTCCCATCTAAAATACTTTAAATGTTCTCAACGCCACTGCTTACATCACTCAGAATGAAGGACGTTGGCTGAGCACTGGCTCTCATGGATGTGTGTTACGATGCACCACCAAAACACAAATGGAACCTTTCAGTTAGCATAGTTCTTCCCAGTGCCTATTTTGGTGATAATGGGATGACAACATTTCCCTATGGGTACTGACTGAGCACCACATTTTGTAAACTATTGTTGTCTTCCTTTTAACTGTTTAGTCTTTCTTTGCAAAATATGGTGCCATGGACATGTGCCATTTTATGCATATGACATTAAAACATTCCAATTAACCGGAAACCACCACCATTATTCATTCACAGAGGATGAGGTATAAAGCTATACACAGATTAGGCACAGATCTGTTATGATAATTAGGCATGTGACTCGGTTGGGTGAAGACTTAGACATGCAGCCAGTCAACCATGAAATGAATCAAATGTAACATCATAAGTTGGGTACAACACCTGCATCTTTTGGGATTTTAGATACCAGGCCTGAAAAAGTTCTGCAGATTTTAAAGTTTTCTGACAAAACTTCATTCTCATGATTCCTGTAAATCAGTTGAGTGAATCAAATCAAAATTGTGGGGGGTCTCATCACTAATGAGTAGGTGCACCCCCTGCTCAATTAGAGTGTATTTTCAGCTTTTTTTCATTTTAATAAATATCTTTGATTCAGAATGTTGAATTTTATGGACTTTATTATTATTCTGGGATGGAAAGAGGTTATATAAAAGGAATGTGGCTAAAGTTAGCAGGTTTTTTTGTGAGCATGTCACGAAACTGGTGAAAGTTATGGTAGGCGAATAATAAGACGTTTACAATAATTCTATGATAAATCTTATATTTTGGTCTGATGTTTTGCCTTTGAATGTTTTCAACTGATTAACCACTTAATTTGGTTAATAGAATATAATACTAATACAAATAGTCAAGAAATACATAAAGATAGAAGCACTTCACAGTAAATAAAACGATGAAAGCCTCAACTAAAGATAGCCGGGGTGCTCAATCGGGATATATATGCTTTTTTATGGTTTAGGTACTTCTGTTTATCATTCGAGAATATTTAACATCAGGATAACTTAGATTCTTTGGGGGGTGAGAAGCTCACGAGACTTGTGAAGATGAGGCTGATTGAATTTGTAGATATTTATACTATTGCAGGAATAAATAGATTTTTGGCCAAAGGTCTTCGATTTCAGCTAGTTATTTCTTGGTTATGTCTTCACATTTCCATTTCTACGGGGAAATTGCCATTTGGGAATGTCACAAAGTAGTTATAAAGAGATCACTGTTAACAAGTAATAAGCTTAGCACAAATAGCTTGGTTACATTGCAGTACAACTTTGTGGATTATTTCAAAGGTGGCCTTATTAATTTGTGGATTCAAACAAAATATTTAAGTTGGTTGACAGAAAATTAATAACTGCAAAAAATGATTAGGTGTGTCAGTGAGTGAGTGTGTGTGATTGGGGGAAGGGTTGTAGGTGGATGAGTGGCAGATGTGTGTGCCTGCATGCATGCATGTGAGTGTGTGCAAGCCTGCATGCATGCTTGCATGTGTGAGAGAAAGAGAATTTACTGAAACAGGTGTTGTATATTTTTTCAGTTATGCTGGTTTGGCTTGCGTGGAAATCAAAGGCCATTCAAAGAGTGTCGGATATGAACCAGGCATGAAGATTAGAGAAGACACCTTTCAGAACACTTGGAATGCTGTACTCATAGACGGCGACTGGTGGCCCGTACAGTGTAACTGGGGAGCAAGGTGAAGGCTATTTCAGTAAACTTTTTTGAGGTGTCGTAGAATAGAAAATATCATAATGTCCTCCATTTGTCGTTCTTTGCCTTCATTTCTTACCTTATGCTTGCAGACATCTGGTGCTGAACAAGGATCCAAAGGACAAAGACCAGGAAATAAAGACAAAAAAACAGGACAAGATACGCTATCAATACGACGAGCATTACTTTCTCACTGATCCAGATGAGTTCATTCAAGAGTTCTGGGCTCAGGAGCCCGAATGGCAGCTGCTGGAGAAGGACGTAACCCTGGAAGAGTTTGAGGCAATGCCATTTGTCCGCTCTGTGTTTTTCCATTATGGCCTTGAATTCGAGCAAATGATGAAGGCCGTCCTGGTGACTGACAACAAGGGAGGCACCGAGGTCAAGATCAGAGTGCCCGAGGAGTATGCCAAGGATCTGGTGTTCCACTACCAGATTAGATTTGCTGACCGTGAGAGGCGACATGAGACTGAGTTCCGTGGTGCCAAGCTCGAGCGGTTCGTCTTCCACTCACTGGTTGACTACTATGCGCTGTTCAGCGTTCATGTGCCAACGGCAGCTGCCTACTTCCTGGAGATCTTCGCCAACAAGATCGATGAATCGAACAAGATCGGCAACGACCCAAACGCCACCATGATGCCATTTCGGCTGAAGTGTGCCTGCAAATTCAAGATAGTCTGCGACGAGTTGGTTGGTAAAATGCACCCACTGCCAAACTGTGCATCGGGTGAGTGGGGCCCAAGCAAGGGGCACCGACACTTCGGAATCACAGCTATCACCCACTCGACAGGTGTTGTGAACGTTGATAATGAGGCAGAGATTCGGTTCCAATTGCCACGCACACTGCACTTCCTCTGCAAGCTTCGGATGAATGGCGTCGAGGACCACCTCCTGGAGCGCTATGTCAGCCACACAGCACACGACGGTCTGCTGACCATCCGCGTGACGCCGCCACAACCCGGCCAGTATGGGCTCGACATCTACGCACGACCCGAGGATGCCGTTGACAACCACACACTGGCACATGCCTGCAAGTACCTGCTCAACGTCACCCAGGTGATTAACCCGAGCACGCTTACCATCTCTAAAGTGGAGCCTAGTTCCAAAATGCCAAAGGACAAGTGGGGTGCAGCACCGGCCTTTAATGAGCTCGGACTTCGACTCATCTCGCACCCAGAACCGACGATCGACACCAGCGAGCACCAGACTGTCATCGAGATCGGGCTGTCAGAGCCACTAAAGATGTCCTACCACTTCCTTCGGCAGCCAGACGAGGACTGCAAAGAAAAGGTAACGATGAGGGATAAGGGCGACCGGGTCCGGTTCTCAGTCAGCACCAATAAGCCCGGCAGCTACCTGCTGGCCATCTATGCCAGAAAGAAGAAAAACGCCGACAGTAACATGATCAACGTATATAATTACCTTCTGAGGTACACACCTGGTGGTAATGACAAGGAGAACTCACTAAAGAAAAAAAGCAAATTCTTCAAGAAATAATGTATATACAAATTAACAGACACACATATATATATGTGAATATATATATATATATATATATATGTATATGTGTGTGCACAGGGACACGTATATTAACTAACTTCAATGTTACTCTATAAAATTATATATATATATATATATATATATATATATATATATGAATTGATTGCTTTGGATCCAAGACAGTAAATCATTAGAAATAATGTACTTGATCTGGTCAGCGTGTATACACACACACACACACACACACACACACCACTATCACACCACATATGGGCAGTTACGCTTCCATGTATTTATGTATGTCGTAGATACGTACATAGGTTTATATGTTTGTTCCTGTTTGGTTAATGTTGGTTGACCATTATCAGTTATACACACACTGAGCTGCTTGCTGTACGATGCGTAGCCGTGCCATAATGAAGCCGTATCCGAGCACTGTTATGCATCTGTTGTGCAATCGATGTCCACAGCAATAGGCTGATGTTCACTGCAGGCATATAGCCGTACAAAAACAGATAAGAAAACGAGAGAGAGAGAGAGGGGGGTGCGTGTGTGTATGCGTCTATGCGTGCGTGCAGGTGAGAGAACAGAAGTGGTGATGATTCCATGGTGCTGAAGGAACTAATGTTGCCTGGTCTTCTCACGCTTGTCTTCCACGGTGTGTCACTGTGCTGCTAGCCTCGATGCGAACCAAACTCGTATATAACTTGTTCTGTTAACGATAATGTTTGTCAGTGTTCACGCATGGTTCATAGCTATTCTATCGTCACTTACTTAGTCACTATATAATGATGTACTTGTGCAGAGTAAACAGTAGGTGTTTCACTCACTCGCCAATATATCTCCGTGATGTCGGTGGTCGTTTTTGCTACAGACATATCGTGTGTCGTAGAAGATCGTAAGCCGCTAACTCGTCAAGTATTTTTCAAACCACATTACGTGATTTATGATATGTTTCAATATAACTATATATCATTTGAGATATATATATATATATATATATATATATATATTACTGCGACTTCGTATGGGAAAGCGGGTATGTGGATAAAGTGGATAACATTTTCGTATTTTCATTCTGTATAAAGAATTTCTTTAAATAAACGAGGCATCTATGAGACTGTATGTTTGAACGCAATTCTTAGGTACGACTGGACGCATGCATGCTAATGGTAATATAATAATAATAATAATAATAATAATACATTTATTACTGTCGCATTTGCGAAAACTATTTTCCAATTACCTGCTTTGTAATCTGCTATTAACCGAACAGTTCGTGTTTATGGAATTCCTTCAGTAGATTTTCAGTTACAGTT
The DNA here is from genome assembly GCA_025642065.1 of Paralvinella palmiformis. Lineage (NCBI taxonomy): Eukaryota > Metazoa > Annelida > Polychaeta > Terebellida > Alvinellidae > Paralvinella > Paralvinella palmiformis. The sequence goes on along the minus strand of JAODUP010000211.1, from coordinate 456,290 downwards.
CAGCTCATCATCTGTTATCAGACATTTATCACGTGTGTACGATGTCAGTTATCAATTTGGTTAATTTGTGGGGGAAAAAACCTCACCAGTCCATATACAGATGTATAAGTTACGAAAATAAACTCCCATTATAGAACAATTGGCCTAGTTTTGTGATGGACGCATGGAAGGTTGATGATATTTCGTTTTTTAAAGTTCATAGCGAGTCAGTGGTGAGTCGGTGTTTCGTCACTAGTCGCATCCGAGCCAGATGGCCGAAGACAGACGACTCGAGGGAGTATCAACCGAGAAACGCGGATAAGGACGGGAATTCGAATCCCGAACAGGATTGACGTTTATAGATATTACGTTTAAGAAGATCCGACGCCAAAACTCCGGATCAACATTCGCATCCAACAATTATCCTTTGTTTTGTAAGTGGTTTCATCTGATCAACTTCGTTCTTTGGATAGTCGCCAGTCCCGGTTTATATCATCCAAGATTTGAATTGTGTGCCAATCCTGTAAAAACGTCACCCCTTTTAATACCGGATTTGTATCTCAAACTGGTTGCTGACAACCCGGTTTTGTTCTGTATCTGTGTGCGTGCGCGCGTGTGTCCGTGTACGCACGTCATTTATTTACTGCATTATTTGATATATCATTTGCGGCTGTATTCGAATTATTCCGATATTGTTACTGGCCTTAAAGGAGTACTTTGCTCAGGTTTGGCTATTGCCAATGTAGGCTGCCTGTTTTAAAGGGTATGCGTTTCTATACCGAATACTACTGGCATTTTTTGCATTTAGCAATCAGAAAGCATATTTTATAGTAAAATTCCACCAGATTTATCAGTATTATTTGAAGCCATTAATCTCCAGCTCCAAGAGTTGTCAGCCAATCAGCGAGCGATACGTCACCAGTGCTTAGTGTACCGACTTCTGGTTATGGTTCAAACACGTAAACATACCGGATTCTTGTGTTGGATTACTTTGTATATTGTCATAATTACCCGGTCATAGCCTCAAATATTCCACCTTATGATTTTGAACCAGTATATTATAATTCTGATTGATCAATTACTGAAAGTACTAAGAGTGACACAGCAAACAGAGTTCATAAATACCGAGAACAATCAACATCGAGTCGGAGCTGTCCGCTGTCATTTCAGAATCATGTTCGTGCGAACAATGCGCTTCAATGCCTATAGCTAGCGTCTATAGAATGTACATTTTATTGTGAATTATCAAAATATATACATGTAGCTTAGATCTTGTTACTTCAGACATTGTATTTGTAGATCTGTTCTAGACTTTAAATCTACTATGGAATTTAAATAATCAAGACAAAATTCACATCACCGAAGAACACTTTATTCGTGTTTTATTCTTTACAGATCATACAGGCATTTCACTTATTGAGTTTAGGGAAAACCTGGCCCCAAAAACAGAATTACTATACCATCATGGGTTCAACAATCAATAAGAAACACATACCCCGAAGAAGACGCGAGGGATATCATGAAATTATTTAGTCTGATAAATGGACTGTTAATATTTTACAGTTGAGATCTTATATATTCAGTACTTTCACATTTCAAACATTTATTCTGATTCTGTGGCATTACACACCTTATATCATAATTCCACTTCAATGTTCAATCAATATTACAACTAATTTGGTCCATGAATAAAAACATGCAATGACATGAATGTTGAAAATACAGCAATGAAGATGGGCTGGACTGCATCAATCTCATACATATGTAATTGTCTAATTACAACCATATATGATAAAGGAGTACAAATTAGGGGTTAAATATAGGTAATTAATACATAAAAATAACTTACTACTGAGACAAGTTGCACAAAACAAAGCAATATTTTCTTGTATATTTATACATTTTCCATATAATCCACCCCAATGTTTGATTTATTTTTTGGCTGTAATTAGACAATTTCTTATTTGAAATAGACATATTTCACTAGCTTGTGAATTGAACATGTAGGTGTTACACGCTAATGCTTTTAGCCCAATTAAGATTCAAGAAGGAAGTATTTGTAGGCTAAAAGTTATTTTGTAGCTAAAAAAAATCAACTTTATTCAAATGTATCTTGCTAAATTGGTTGGCAGATAATTAAATAGTCCATGTTACATTTCACACTAGGCACCAAGTGATTTTGTATCAATAGTTAAAACTAAAGTGCAAACATTATATGGTACAAACATTAGGAATTATTTTTTCTTTGAGGGAAACATATTTTAAGGGAGTTACTATAGCAGATACAAATGTGTCCATGTTACCTAAATGAGTCACCAACTACATGGACCTAGTCTTATTTGTTTAATCCTGTACAAAGATGGCCATCTATGTAACCAGAACAAAATGTGAACAAATCAGGCTTGAAATGACGTTGACAGATCCGAACTTGTCTTGCAGGGGGGTGAAATAATTTTAGTTTCTTCAACCAACTATCCAATTTAAATTTATTATCTCATGGCAGCGTGAAAAAGGAGTATCCAGGATTTGCTTTCTCCGTAAGCAGACAGTTTGGTGCGCAACAAGTCAGCAATTTGATGGTTTTTCTGTTGCTTAAAACATACAAGGATATACGAGATGATTCACAGAGCTAAGCACTGGTGACGTCACAAGGCAAGGTCACGGTCGAGAAAATAAATGGGGCCAATTTCGAAGTTCAGTTGCCGCAGAATATCAGACCGTCTTCCATGAATTAAAACTATATTAGAACGCAGCGGTTTTTATACATAAACATGTCGATAATAACTTTTATTTAATGATTGACAATATAGTGTAAAGAAAAACCGTCATTTATTGATATGAAAATAGAGTGAAGTTCCCCTTTAATGACTACTGAATGGACGAGATGAATAGTCAAGTCGAGGTCCCGACACGTGACTACTTCAGGTCAGTCGTGATCCCAAAACGGGGTCATTAGACGGAATGGTAACTAAATAATGATCCGATGTAGATTAAGCAACTGGCATTATATTCCTGTTTGACCGCTGGCAGGGAGTCGGTATATGGGAAGATGGAGATGAAATATCCCGAAGATGATAACTGCTAGCGGTTTACGTTCTCGTAGGGTTTATAACACCCCGCTGTAAATTAGCGATACGTCGTCACTACATAAAGTGCATGGTTAACTACCCATGAGGAGAAACGAGTATGTCGACCTTCCGTGTTATCCCTTGCCTCTTAAGAAGCGGCTAAAACCCGAAAACTTGGTCACTGGAAATCGATTAATGTTTCATTCAAATTGGTGAAAAATATCGGTGTTATGCCGGATAGATTTTTTACTGATTTGATTTAAGCATAAGCACAAAGCTATTTTGTATTATTGGTTTGCACAAATGATTTAGTGATGGTGAGGCCATAGTCGTAACATTACAATTTGTTTTTAAAAAACATGCCAAGGGTTAATTTTTTAACCTGATCTATTAAATATATACTACAATAACCTAGTAAAAAATATGTCATGTGATTCTTAGGTGTATAAACAATGAGGGCCGTTTTGTTATCTTGATAATGTAGTTCTATTTACTACAATGGTAAATGGTTTCCGGAAGTTAAATGATGCGAAGATGGGTACAGTGACTCAATTTTATCATCATCCTGGCCTGGTTAAAACAGTTCTATTTTTAAAGGGTGGGGGATGGCTCTTTGGCCTCATGGGTAGAGCGCGAGACTATTCACCTATGGCCATTGTCATTCTGTTCGGGGGGTCGCAGGTTCGCGCCCCGGCCGTGGCATTATAGTAGGAGGAGTTTTTCATCCAATCGGGCAATTGGCAAGGTTTTCTCCGCCGAATATGCCATATATTCTAAATTTAGGTAGAATTAGTCTCCGTGGGGAAGCTATAAATTACAGACCATATACGTCTCCCTCATTTGAGGTTGCCAGCCACGTTAAAAACTGCCATTTCGGTTATTAGTATTATTATTATATTATAACTTAAATAATAGTGCATCTTTTAAATACTACTTTATTTGTCAAAATAATGTTATTTCTCTGTGTGAATTTTGTTGATGGTATGTACACCAGTGTGTGTACATTTCGACTACGCTTCATTAATCATGATGGGATTAGTGGCACTTAGCATCATATGTTACGGTGCTAAAATAGAGTTAATGGACACAGGCTTAACGTATGGACTCTGGATTTTATGGAATATTTCTCAGATGGTTCAGGTATCAGATAGGTCACACCAGTGAAACTGGAGTATGCTACGTGTTGTATGCAATAGATTAAATACATATAAAGTCACGTTTCATTTATCCGCACACTTGTGTTCCTGTTGAAATCGTGCAGATAAACGAATCACGTATATTATTGAATCAACCACCATTAATGCTTTATGCATTCTGCTCTGTTACGTTAATTTCCGTAACATGATTAAGAGTTTTATCACAGTTGTTTTTACCGTCATAAAATACACCTTGATCTAAATTAAGCACAGCACATTTAATTGTGACGCTCACTGTGGTGGCATAAATGCTAAATGATCGTTAGAACACATTATTTTGTTGGGCATGACATTGAATTAGTTCAAATGTTCAGGTGGTTGTCGCGAGCAACGACAAAATTAATTAACGCATGGCCAGATTAACGAATTTGAATGACATGAGGTCCGTGTGGAAACGGAAGCATGAATAACCGGATTATGACAGCATTTTATCATGTGGCTGTTCGTTCCCTTGAAATATAGTACGGACTGTATTGCGACCGGATTAGTGGCGAGCGGCTTAAAGGAAAATGGCTGTATTTACGTTTAACCGATTAGAACTGATCCTTTGTCTATTTCTGTTATTTTCTTTTTAATCAATCACATTATCCGATATTATCACCCACTCCACTGTTTACACTAAGAACCCTGTTTAAGTTACGCGTGTAAATCACTAGATGCACGGTCGATAATTGTATCCATCCCTTTGGCTCATATTCTTCAACTGTGTGAAGCTTCAACTATAATGTATATACAGATTAACACACAGACACACACACAATCTCTCTCTCATACACACGCACACACACACACACACACACACACAATTAGCTTTCCTATTTCCAATTATGTCCAGTATGTACTATGACATTCAAAACTTTGACAATTGAGTTATATAGTTTATATAGTATTGCTTTGAAGAAAGATACAGCAATTGAAAAATAGCTATAAATAAAGCTGCTTAGATAATTAATCTAAACATTCTCACTACTGCCGTGATCTGACTTGGATGTTCTGCTCCCAAACTCCACGGCTGTAGGTGATTCGATTTTTGTTTTTGGTTGGCGGCCTAGGGGCTGGCAAAACAAGTCGCCACTCTCGATTCATGTCACCTGAAGAAACGTCCAGAGTTTGAATTCACGGTTCGAGATTCTCTATGCATATGCCTTATCATACACAGCTAAAACACACACACACACACACACACACACACACACACACACACATATATATATATATATATATATATATATATATATATATATAATGAATTACATGCTGGTAAGGCCGTCGTCTCTTTATCGAGATAGGGTGAAATGCAAGTATTTTAATGAGAGTGTCAGTAACACTTTCTAATGACACACATGTAAATGTAGAATAAGTAAGTATTAGCCTCATAAATTATTAGACTATCTGTATTGTATGTGATGAGATATCTGATTTTGGTATATGGATTTTGATGCTCCTGTTATTAAGGAAACTTGGCTCATTGTAATGTTTGAGACTTGAGAATTTTTGATGACATGACTCCAGCTAGGTATTCATACCATCATGCAGCCCGGAATCATACGAAAGGTGGGAGAGAACTCGGCACTCTCCTTCGTGGTTCATTGAAGTGTGAAACTCATTTCCGGCTTCAGGCCAAGTCTTTTGGAAAGTATCAAATGAGTTATATATCTGGAGGATTAGTGTTCGTGCATGGTAAAAATGGTTTGAAAGCTGCAGATTTCTTCAACTAAATACGAAATATGTTGATTCTCTTGCTACCAAAAGTAGCCATCTGTTGATCTTAGGTGATTTCAATATTAAAATGCCAAATAACTGGCTGACAATCATAGATCATGCAGTCTCAGGTAGTATGTGCAACATCACACACATAGGCAATGTCATATCTCAGATCTTGTCATCTCCCGTGAAGATGACAATTTGATCAGGGGTCTATGTCTTCTATTCTATCTGATCATCTACTTGTTGCAAAGAGACATGGAGAGTGTTGTGAATGGCTATCGATGAGGAGAGATTTGCATGTTCGTTATCAACTGTTAAAAGTTAGTAAAATTTAAGTTAATGAAAAATCATAGTGTTACAATTAAAAGATCAAAGCATACAAGGGAAGCCGAAGAATAGCTTTCGGCACTGTGAATGAAATACTGCATACAACTCAGACTCTCCTCCAAATTATTATTAACTGAGACAAATACATGATCCATTATTTTAATAGCTTCTTCTGTCAAAAACTATTAAACAAACATTGTTAGAAGAGTCCCGCATGTCCATGTTGGATACCTTTGAATTTCGTATATAGGGTCATATCAGACGGCTTGTGAAAGAGTGTTAAGATTTTCTGGTTATCCCAATTACAAAGATAATTATTACAAAAATAGTAAATAAATCTGTATTCCTGAGTATTTTCCTAAAATGTATGAAACCTTCCCTTGTAAAACCATTACTAAAAATTGTTTGCACTGTAATATTCTAAATAATTTCAGATCTGTTAAAAATTAGCATTTTTTATCTAAACTTATAGAGGGGCCAGTTGATTTCCGTCTAAACAAATATTTGTTGAATAATAAACTAAAAGAATCACGACAGCTTTGATTGGGGTAAAAATGATATTATGATGTCAAAAGATCAAGGTATGTCTTCTACTTCTGGACCTGCATGCTGCATTTGATACTGTATAATCAGTGTATTATGTATTTTACCTGAAACAATTCAATTCCGGAATTAGAATTGATGGGCAATTTATAACATCTGGGTTTGGACAGTTGACGCCAAGACCTGCCCTTTGTTGGGCATAGAAAACTCTTCGTACAGCTTATATCCTGATATTTGTCTGGGTTTTGTTGTCAATTACGAGGATTATACCGAAATGAACTATCTGGTTTGATTCCAATTCTGAAATGGAATTGGAATTGCTTATTTTTAAAATGAAATTGGAATTGATAAATTTGGAATCGGAAATGAAGTTTGCCACAAAACAAACCTACTCCGAGTACCTACTCCCAGCAAGTCAGTATTGAGAAACGGTTGGCCCCATATGAGGTGGTGGAAGACTTCAAACTGGCTACAATGTAAGATCCACGTTTCAAACTGGACTGGTGCCAGAATGACGAGTCTCATAATGCCGCAATCTGCTGACTTCCTATGTGGTGCGATTGTCGCCAAAACTCTAGCAGAATATATGGAATTGAATTGAAATTGCTCTATTTGGAATTGGAATTTATCAATTTGATGTGGAATTGGAATTGACCAAGTGGAATTGAGTGGAATTGGAATTGACAAAATGGAATTGACCCCGTGTCTGTGACATACTTCGCGATAGGCTTTCTTCCTTAACTTATTACGTAAGTACACATACCAATCCCGTGGTTGACGTATAGCGCTGGTACCAAGATCGTTGTCTGACCCGCGAAATTAGACAGCAATTGTTCTACCAATGTCTCTTGCTACACATTCCTTTGGCGTCACATAATGTTCACCTGAGGTCGAACTCTTTCATGATTACGATGATATACAGTGCCTACTACCGGACACAGACATGCCACAGTGTTTACATTCAAACTTCAAATTCCCAATTGTACTGGCATATTTGGAAGGTAGAAAATAATCAAGCACTCCGGTCTTGCTCGCCATACTGACTTAATACCTGTGTCACTTAACTCACTTTTCAAACGTGATTTGTATACAGATAGAAGTTGAGGATGATAATGACACTTGGATGACAATACAATTGGTTATGCAATTTAATCCAAATATATCAAAGGTACTGATTGGACTAGTTACTCTAAGTAGGTACTCTGGGTACCTACTCCGAGTACCTATTTGGAATACCTACTCTGCGTAGTTTATGTTCCAAGTAGGATTGTCGTGGAAAAACATTTCTGAATTAAAAAAATAAATGGTAAATTAATTTGTGGATTAATTTTTTTGTAGCAAAAATTACAATTTCAAATTTATCAATTCCATTTTTTTAAATAAGCAATTCCAATTCCGGAATTGGGATTCGGATTTCCCATCAATTATAATTCCGGAATTGAATTGACCCTATGCCTAGTGCGTATGTGTTCATGTGCGTGTACGGGCAAGTGTCGGTGTGTGCGTGCACGCGCGTGCGTGCGTCTGTGTGTGTGTGTACATGCATGTGTACGCACGCGCGCTACTCTCCGCTCAATTCATTTGAAAATATCTTGCATTGACCTTGGAAGATTGAATTTTATTAGATTCAACGCTTAACCCTCATATCAACAGAGACAGTAACCTGTAAAGGTAGCTGATTACTAACATTTAGTCAATTATTCATCATATGACAGTTTTATGACCATTTTATGTGATGCATGTTTTGACAAGAATAGGTGATCAAAATAAGAGTTAGTACCATTTCCGAACAAGAATAGTTAACGCTTTTTGTAATTAATATTATTACGACAATAAAGTTCATTTTGACATACAATATTATACAGCAGAATGCTCTGACGTGGTAATGGCTGTGACCTGTACCATCATCGTGTCTGCTGCTGTGATCTGGGCACCTAAGTGTTTATATCAGCCAAACATATCACTGATGAAGGGTCGTTGGTGTCAATAATACATTGTTTATCTTCAATAATTTGGCCGACCAGCTGTACCGGCGTAATGAGGCATATACACGCCAACTATCGCATTTGTACTTTTTGATTAACGACTATTTGCTCAACGCAGATTCTTGTATTTTCTGTGTCTACAGCTGTGTTACTAGCACTAGGAATCCCTTTAGAGCTACATCTCACCAAATCTGCCTCAACCGTTCCCTTAAGTAGACATTTCCATAGCATTTTCTGTTTTCTCAACAGTTAACATAGTATCTCTAAAATAAATGGATTGTTTATTACTGGAAATGCTCAGATAGTTCAGCATATATATATATATATATATTGTTCGTTTCGTGTTATGGTAGAAAAATAAATTAATATTAAGGTAAGCATGTCCTCAAGAGTACAATGGCAGTTCGGCTTTTCCTTTGATAGTAAGCTAATTTATTGCACACTATTTACACATTAAATGGGAATATTAGCGCCACAGATTATGATAATGGGATTTTGATCATGCTTTTGCTTATTATTTACAAACGTTTCCCATAAAATACACAATACGTGTTCATCAGATAGACGTCATCAGATAGAGATATTTACATTACTAAAGAGAGACATGTCATATGTTAGAAATATAAACAGAAAAAGTATAATATATATATAAATATAAAATATATATATATATATATATATATATATATATATATATATATCACGATTTCTTACAGATATGATTAGAATTAGAATTGTAAATAAAATATCATTATCATTTCACACATCACAATCATGCCAACTTTAAACATATATTTGATAAGCACGTGCATTCATTAAAATACATGTATATTTCACAAGAAATAATTCGGGTTAAGAGATATTCTGTGAGTATATTAGCATGCATTAAAATGGGCAAAATACCTTCTTGAAACGGATATAAGTTCATAAGATTTTATGGATAATTTTACAAGAGACACATAATCCACATCAGGTGTTTAATACTATTCTATAATTTAACGTTTTACTCGAAAGCCGACAATGTTCACATGAGGTTTTCATGTCTTCGTAAATAATGTATTATAAAGAGAGTGCATTATGTATAACTTGTTGCTTACGAAATGAGACAATATTGAATGGTGGAATTTACATATTATACGTAGTGTATAGTTTTATTATGAACGCTACTGTGTCAAAACTAAAGATACGATCGATATTTATTTCTGCAAATCACCAAATTTAATTCAGCAGTTTTCTGTAGTTTTACAATAGGAGTTCACTTGTTTAAAACACTTTTTGATAGATTCTCGTTCGAAGTAAAGCAATACAATGAAGTGCGTGTGACTGCCTTTTTTATTATAATTCCTTTTTGGTGTAATACTTCCATATGAATTTTGTTTTAGGAAATACCTTATTTTATGCATCTGTTTGATTTATATCAACAGAGAAGTTGCTAGGAAATCGATTACTGTAACTTTCTTTGAACTTGATAGTTATAGATGACTTATTGTGGAAACAGCAGTCGCATGAAATTGTTTTAAGTGTCTTGATGTATTCATTCTGAAAATCCATCTCATTTCCACTGATATTACATCTGATATTAGTTCAAGATACCTTAACTTCTTTCCCATGCACCTAAACTTTCTTGTGTCCATTAACAAATCCCAATGTCAAAGGATGAAGGTAGCTGAACACCAGTTGGAGGAGCCCTGCTATTCTCATGGACAGCTATATGTTGGATGTTCTCGTGTTGGAAGAGCAAAAAGGTTTTATTTGACTGTCACTGGTGTAATATCTAAGCGCATTGTTTATCGTGAAGTCCATTGCTGAGAATTATTTGTGTGTAGTTTATCAGAAGTAAAGTTCATTTGAACCATGTTTCTCACTTATACAGAAAAATAGATGTTTTGTTTGAAAGAATATATTAATCCACAGTTATCATAATTTATTTCGAGTATGTTTCTTTTAACCAAATTGTCATTAATTCAGTGTTTTATTTCCCAGACAACGACGAATATTTTGCTAGTTTTAAATAATAGATATTTTAAATGGCCAATTTAGCATCAACTTAGTTCGACCAGTTCAGTGTACATCACCAAATTATCATTTTCATTCGTATTAAGACTCCAGTATACAAGAATCTTCGAATCCGGGCTCAATATCTTCCGTCATTGTTTTTGTTACTGTGCGCCGTATTGACTTTTATTAGTGGAATAGACATCATAACGTTATCTGGGGTTTACGTCATAACGTTATATATATGCTCACCACGGTTTATGGAGTTGTTGCCTCGGCCCTGCTTGGGTTTGTTAGCTCTAACAAGGTTGACACTGATCTTTGTAGCATGGAGCTATCTGGATTGCTGTGTATGAAATGGACGAACATGGATGTCACGGAATCAATTATCCATACAGAGTACATTATCTTTCAACTGCCTTAGAATAGTCAGTTCCATTTTGAAAAACGTTGAATGTAAAACATTTATACTTCTGGGGACGTAAGATAAACCGGTAAATACCTCACTGTTGTGTGATGAAGCTACCTAATAACGCACACATGTATATGTATCACCGATTACTTGAGGTATTTCACTATCTGTGCTTTTTAAAGTAGCGATTGTTAGCAGTTCTCAAATGTCAGCTGTTGATGAATGTGATTCTGCTGAGGCCCGACCGGTTCTGATCACTCACCTGAAATGGTATATAGAGAGCGATATATATATATATATATATATATATATATATATATATATATATATATATATATATTATTTTATTAATGTTTAATATACAGTAGTGATGAGTGAGTGAGTGAGTGAGTGAGTGAGTGAGTGAGTGAGTGAGTCAGTCAGTCAGTCAGTCAGTCAGTCAGTCAGTCAGTCAGTCAGTCAGTCAGTCAGTCAGTCAGTTAGTCAATCAGTCAGTCAGTCAGTTAATCAGTCAGTCAATGAAAGAGTATCCTGAGAATGTCAAGTAGAAAGTAGATTCACTTTTTGTTTCACATCCACTTAGGGAGTGATTGAAATATTAAATTATGAAGTCCTTGTTCCGCCAGCTTTGTTTGATCCCGATGAGGTGTTGAGTTATTTAGCCTCGTCGATGGTCACACCAGAGACAAATATCCGAGTAGTGACTCCCCGATGAGACAAATCCCACGAACACGGGGAAAATCCAGATTCGAACCCACGATTTGGAAGTTTGCAGCACAGCGCTCCATCCACTGCGCCGTCGGAACGCCCGTTTGACTCAAATGACGTCACATCCAAGATGACGCCGTCGTGCGAACCTAAACGAAATCCGGAAAGTGTAAACAATCAATAATATAAGAAATAAGACAAATGCAAGTTGAATATAACCTTTGAATGTGACATAAGTATATATAAACCTCTCAAAAAAGTCTTGCATATAAAGTTTGATGGGTAATATCTTCCTCAGTATAGCATTATCTGTGACATACGTTATATTATTATGGAAACCTGAAATATTGATTGTGAAGCTTTAAAACACTGAATGGTGGAGCTGGCAATGGGGTAGGAGTCATCACTGAAAAGTGCCAAAATTACAATTTTCATTGAAGCTTTCATATATTGATATCATATCGTTCTGAATTGAATAACGCTGAACAGACTGACAGATTTTCCAGACTAAGATTTATTCAAAACATTTTGCGACATTAATAGTGTAAGGAGCCCCCAACCCACCAGTAACAGCTTGGCACCGCCTCCGCATGCTGGATATGAACCGCTGAACACGCTGCTGTGGTATCGCATCCCACTCATCCGCGACAATCTGTTGAAGATCTTGCACAGTGATGGCATTGTTGACTGTGTTGCGAACAGCTCTCCCTAGCAGGTCCCACAAATGTTCGATTGCATTGAGGATTGCATGATGGCCATTGCATTCGCTGTATTCCCCTGTGCTGCGGGTGTTCTTGGACAATCCGAGCGGTGTGTGGCCGAGCATTGTCGTCTAGCGGAATGTTGCCAACTCCCATGTTCTGGACATGTGGAATGGCAACAGGGTCCAGAATCTCATCACGCTAACGTTGAGCGTTTAACGTTCCATTGATAACCACGAGTCTTGCCTTTCCTGCAAAAGAGATGCCACCCCAAACCATAAAAATACCACCACCATACACAGTCGCCCTCTCAATACAGCAGTCAGTAAAACGTTCCCATGGAATCATCCAGACTCGAACTCTCCCATCCACTTTACGTAAGCAAAACCTGGCTTCATCTGAGAACATCACTCTCCGCCACGTGTTGATATTCCAAGGGCGATGTTGTCGACACCAACGCAAACATGTTCTACGATGTAAAGCTGTTAGCGTTGGCTTCTTGGCTGGCTTACGAGCTCGAAGGTGCAATGTGTACAGTCTGTTGCTGATGGTCTGATCGGAGTATCTGCGCCCATGGCGTCCTGCTAGTCTGGTCTGGATAATCCTGGATGACATCCGTCGGTTACGCAGTGCCAACAGCCGGATGTAACGATCTTCATGAGGAGTTGTTGTTCTCGGACGACCACTCCTTGGCCTGTCTTTTACATCTCCTGTTTCACGGAATTTTCTTCTCCACCGTGATATGGTACTTTGGTCAACACGAAATGTTTGCGCAACTTCATCTAGTAAACCCCTGCCTGTAGTTGCCCAATGGCATGGGCTTTATCCACAAGTGATGAACGTGGCATATCACAGCGGTGACCACGGTGACACTGATCATTTTGATCATTTTCAGCGAAAGCACAAACTAAAAATTGTGAATAAAGTGGTGAACACTGTGTACATCAGATTGAGAAGTAAGCTGACCGATACATGTATTACATTGTCCTATGCATGCAGTGTTTGAGTTTTGGCACTTTTCAGTAGGGACCCCCACCCCTATTCATGACACTAGTATTCCTCCTACAAAAACTGTACAATAATGATATTGGGGTCATAGGAAAGCTAAATAATCAGGCTTTTGGGGATGATATTACCCATTAAACTTTATATGCAAGACTTTTTTAAGGGGGTTACTAATTTCAAAATCGTTTCTCGTGACCTTTAACATGACACAGAATAGTACTACATCTCGCTAAATGTTATTACCCAACGCCGTGTTATTAGTGGCAGCGATATAAGCGAAAGATTCCTGGACAAGGATTATGCGTTGATCAAATGGCACGATTTATTTTGTAATCGTCACCAATAGACTCAGACTGTCCCTTATTCCCTGTTATTTTTTCTAATTCGCTATTCACTTTTATCAGTAAATGTTTGACGATGGTCTTTGTAGAGTTGAAAATGAACGGTAGGCTTTGTACCTCGTCCCAATCGTTTAGAATGACGTGCTTCGACTTGGGTTTTTGTGGTTTCTTTTTATACCAGAAAGGATTTGGCTTCAAGGATATCGAGTTTTGTTACTCTTTTGTGACACAATAACGCCAGAATTACAATTCTTCCAAAGAGTCATCTATATTATCACGTTTGTGGTAGACGAATCTACGATTTCACGTTTAGTATCACGTTGGAGGCAGCTACCCATTCGATGAACAATATCTAAACTGTGGCAATGACTCTATGTCGATATAATCACGAACTGCATAATACCATACCATATATATTGAGTTGCGCCAAAAGACGGACTAATATTCAGATTACTGAAATTATCGGAATAAAAGATTAAGTCCACAGTAGTAATGGCATTTAGAGGTACATCTTGGTGATTAGAGTGGCAGGTTTGATAACCAAAATTATGGATATAGAATATAGACAGATGAAATGTCTCGTACCTTGGCACAATAATTATCACTCTTCCAATGTGCGTTCTTTCATCACGATTGCTTGCTTGCTTGCTTGTAGTTCGGGGAGTATCCCCAGGCTGTTCTTCATTGGGTAAACTCTGTGTTGATCTGAAGTTTCTGTATCTGAAAATGACTTTGTAAAGTTCCGGTCCCGGATGTACCGGTGCCGAACCTTTACAAAATATTTACTGTGTGTTTGTTTTTTTGCCAGATGTATGGGTTTTTTTTTAAATAAGGGTATTATTATGTGTGGCGTGGCTGTCACTCTGCGTATTACAATGACTGCTTTTTCTGTGGATGACCTTTATGGAACCGTTATGACGCTCGTCACATTCCAGAAAGTGTTCTTCATTGGTTAAATATCTCGTGAATATTATTTGAAAAATGTTGGTTCATGCAGAATAACTTAAATTGATCGATTTCATCAAGTATCTTGCTAAATACCAGAGCAATTAAGTTAAAGGGAATATGTTTTCCACTTATCGGGATAATACTTAAAGTTATTCGTTTAATAATTATCGTTCACTCGTTTCTGGATGACTAAGTTTAGAAAGCCGGACATATGACGTCATGTCTAATAATAATAATAACAGTCTGTTATTATCCTCATTAACGAGTACACATCACGTGATACGATCCTATAAGCCTATGGTATCACAGCGTGTAGACAATGTTTATAAATACTGCATCTCATCTCGCGCCGAGATCAAACGCGTAGAAAACACCCTTGAACCTTACGAGTGCACCAGGTACACGCAATATAATTTGAAAATTAGCACATACCTGTCTTGTTGTTGTTGTTATTGTTGTTGTTGTTGTTATTCTGTAATATATGTTAACACTGTCAGTTATTTCTATCTTGACCTTGGCCTTATACTCTTTTGTGTATATGTGAATGTGTGCGTTTGTTTATTTATATATATATATATATGTATGTGTGTGTGTGTGTGTGTGGGGTTGTGTTGCTGTGTATCTACCCATTATATATATTATATATATATATATATATACGAATTAGACAGCTTGTAAACAATATATATATATATATATATATATATATATATATATATATATATATATATTTTTTGTTTACAAGAAAGCTGTCTAAGTTCAGTTTGTTAACTACTAATGAACAGTGATGGCTGGGGCACTGTTTTTTTCCAAAGAACTACATATTTGTTTAATTAGGAGTCATCGCTAAAACTGTTTCGTTTATTATCTTAATGACAAAAGGTATGGAAATAAGATTGTTAATTAGATTATTGGCAATCAGTTTTGGATGTCCAACTCGGGTTAGTTGTCGGTGATAAATGATAAATGTGTGTGTTCTATAAGAAAGGTCGCAGTTGGTTGTTTTAGTGCGATTAACCCCACAATTACACACGAACACACACACACACACACGAATGTTTGTATGTTTGTTTGCTTGTTTGTTTGCTTGTTTGTTGGTTTGTCTGTATATTCTGACAAGAGTCTAAAACGGCGGTGTATATGATATTGGTTGGGACTATGATTGAGACTATGGTTTTTACTCATTAAAATTATTTTATAAATTATTATTCTAAGACTTAATTATATGAGCCGAAGATCCAAGAAGCCCTCCGTATGAGGAAGCTTTAAAGTTCGCGCTGAGTCCGGTTTTGGTCTTGTGTGTGTATGTGTGTGTGTGTGTGTGGTGCGTGCGTGCGTGCGTGCGTGCGTGCGTGCGTGCGTGCGTGCGTGCGTGCGTGCGTGCGTGCGTGCGTGGTGTGTGTGTGCGTGCGCGTGTGTATATATATATATATATATATATATATATATATATATATATATATATATATATATAACTGACGGGTTCAGTGTATTAAATTTCTGTATCTATATATCCACAAATCTACACACCAACAAATCTGTACAAGTTTATTGCGTCCGAGAAATTTGTCAGGATCTAGGATATAAACAAACGAAGCCTTCCGTACCTGATAAACGAAAATTCACCGGTCAGGATCAGTGACGGAACACGCATTAAAGGTAAAAACAACAAAAGTAAAGTCCCACATATCCGACGTATTCGCCTGATATCTCAAGATACGTTACCTAACAGGTAATTAGCTACCTATAATTTATTTCACACCTACCATCGCGTACCAATTACATACCTGTATAAATGAAAAAAAAAGAATTAATGTATACAATTAAGTAATAATCTACTCTAATTATACCAATAGCTCTTAGGGAAAAAAATGTCATTCCAAGTCATACTGGTAATAATCAGAACACATTATACATAACTCTCTCATAGATATAATAAACTGTTTTATAATTTTTTTTTCATTATTGATTGGTTGATTAAACACGATTGCCATTCTAATATATATAATAATAATGTATATTTATATAGCGCTAAAACCAGGTCACTCTGTCCTGAGGTGTTGCGCCACTATCGCTCAATACCTAATTACCATATCTAAAACACATATTTAACCCGACAGTATAATATTAGTATATGTGTTTCTGCTTTTTATGTAGCTATCCTACATATAGATTTCAACGTCTGTGGAAGAAGTGATCGTTCGCTCTAATTAATTATACATTTAGAAATCTCACTTTAAGGGAAAAATAAGAAGAACTGTACTATCAACTAACACTACAACGATCAGCTGTTCTGAATCTATAGAAAAACCTTTATATGAACCGTTGACTGAACTGTAAATTTAGACTTTAAATTGATATTGGTAATACATCTAACAATGGCTTAACGTATACTGACCTAAGATTTAACGCTGAATTTAGACTGAATTTGGTAGTTGTTTACATCTAAAGGGCGCTAAAAGAGACGTATATCGGAATAGTTATATGGAAGGAGGGTAGAACGAAAGGAACTGGGTATATAGAAAGGTAGATAGATTGGCGTGTACATAATAAATTTGGATAAGAGATAATTAACTAAAAATACACTAAAGTGTATGATAAGTATTTAAATTATATATATATATATATATATATATATATAATCGGCTTGGTTCATATTTGGGATGAGGGCGCCTGTGTGGTCCAGATAGTAGCCGTGTTGGACCACAGATCAATACCACCCGTGTTCTAATCTCGGCGTGGACATATCTGAAGGGTGTTTCATCTTTGGAGGTCGCTCGGTCCATTTAGTCTACCATGTGCACAAAAGTGGCCGTAAAAGATAAATCATCATCATCATCATCATCATCATCTTATCTGGGATGACTGACTCGTCCAAACCAATAATTATTAACTGACTACAATCAAGTTTGCCATTCATTGTTCACGATAGAGAAGATAAGAACATCAACAATTAACTTTATAATGTGATGTATGTTGGTATTTTAACATGGAATAATTTATAAACTAAATAATTTGGGTTAGTTTTTATATATAAGAGTTTTATAGGTGATCAATGGTATCGATTGTGGAAATGATTGGTAAATAAGCCAGGATATTGGGTATGGTGATGAATTTCTGATAAATGTCTCAGATAGGTAACACATATGTTACCTCGAAATTTCAGGTAAAATGCACATTACCTGATTATATATATATATTATATTATATTATATTATATTATATTATACTATACTATACTATACTATACTATACTATACTATACTATACTATACTATACTATACTATACTATACTATACTATAACTATTATGTTATGCAGGATATTGGGTATGGTGATGAATTTCGATGAATGTCTCAGATAGGTAACACATATGTTACCTCGAAATTTCAGGTAAAATGCACATTACCTGATTATATATATATATTATATTATTATATTATATTATATTATATTATACTATACTATACTTATATATATTATATATCTATGTTATGTTATGTTATTATGTTAGTTATGTTATTTATGTTATGTTATGTTATGTTATGTTATGTTATGTTATGTATATGTTATGTTATGTTATATGTTATATTAATATTATGATTATATTATGTTATATTATTATGTTATGTTATATTATAGTTATTTAGTATATTATATTATATTATATTATATTATATTATATTATATTATATTATATTATATTATATTATATTATTATTAAGCACCTTAAAATGTCCAAGCACGCTACATATCAAGCTGCACGTTCAATGTTATACATAATATGTATATCAGTGGCTGATATATATATTGTACTTCAACTAGGATTGTGTCTGTTTCTACTAGAATTGCTGGCAGACAAACAGGTATACTGGTAGATGGAACTGTAATATATTGTCTATGTGTAGTTGTTGTTGTTGTTTTTTTCAGTACCGTCTGATCGTGTATCAAAGATATCTATTTGTACATCTACATGACATTGTTTGTCATACAATACATAATGTATGAAGCATATCTAACACTGAGCCCTCATGTTAATGGCGCTTTATAGTGTATATTTTCTATGGAAAACTAGAAATATTTATGATTAGATCGATATACTTGAACTCGTAAAAACGCATAAACCTACACAGGTAAATACATGCAGGCATTCATACTCACCAACACGCGCATATGCATGCACACTGGCATGCGCCGAGTTGTGCAAGCGCATAGACAGGGGGATTAATAATTATGTTTCAGAATTACGAAACGCTAATCTGGTTTCAGAACTCAGGTGAATTGTCCAGATGATGTAATAACGATTTGTATTTATTTGTGCCGGTGCGATTTCACACGCACACACACACGCACACACACACACACACACACCTGAACTAATGTGATGTTCACAGAATGACATTTAATACATGGAATGCAATATTGCACTATGCCTTCTACGGAGTAATGATATACTTAGATATAAAATATTGTACACAACAAATTGCCACATCATACACACAATTGACAAGACTGAGGATTTACTATCATCTATCTTAATCGCTCATATATGTCGGTGGTACAAATCGCTCATATATGTCGATGGTACATTCATGACAAACACGAACCGTGAAAAGGCGGATTTAAATTATTATATTCCCAATGGAAATAATACGGTGTTCGTTGATTTACAGGAAATCCCCGTTTCCAGTAAATTTACGATTAATCAGATAGTAAGAATATATATATATATATATATATATATATATATATATATATAGTCTACACCAGTGACATAGGTGTGTTTGTGTTTGATAGAAATGGGTGAATCAGAACAAACAAGGGTTTAAACATGTTTTATTGTATTTGAGGGGTGTATCTCGTATATTCCAAAAATCTACTTGCCTGATCCACACATCCATATACACACGGAGAGAGAGGGGGGGTTCACCGAGTCAGTCATATAAACGTAACAATCAAAACGATCGTCATATCGAAACAGTCTACTGACGTTTATACTTTATACCACAAGCTGTTGGTGGCGTAAAAAAATAACAAAATGGCGTTTAAATTGTTATAATCCGACACACATAGAACCCTTTGGCTGCCTGGCTGGCTGGCTGGCTGGTTGGCTGGCTGGTCGGGCCTACAGGCTGTCGGCCTATAGATAGCCTAGTACAGGCTGTTGTAATGATCTAGGTGTTACGTCTAGTATAGTCGGTTAACCGGTGGTTAGTTAGTTAGCTAGGTGTCTGGTTACCGGGATATAGTCAACACCTGGAATATTAGAGGTGCTCCGCTTACAGGTTAGTGTGTATGCGTGTGCGTTGGGCGTGCGTGCGTGCGTATGTGCGTGTGTGCCTGCCCGTGTGCGTGCGTGCGTCACTTTACGAGTACCTGTACGCTTTATGTAACAGGTATTGTGGAATCTTGTAAACAACGTCTCTAGCCTGTGTACTTAATGATGATGATGATGATGATGATGACGACGACGACGCTGATGATGATGATGATCATCATCATCATAATGATCACAATTGTAATAATATTAATAATAACAATAATAACAATTCCGGTGTTGCCGTTGCAGCCATCGAAGATTCTAATTGATGATAACGCCAATGATAACAAAGATAATGATGACACATTTGAAGATTTTCTTTTGTATTAGTTGGCTGTTTCGAGATAACGTGTTTGGCTTTTGTAAATCTTTGTCATCGTGAAGCGAATGGGAAATTAACACAGGTACGTCGATCCGGGGGTGGGGGTGGGGTGTTCCGGTTTAGTTTATGCTTCCTTAAAATGCGATTAAAAGTAAGGAAAATGTTATTGTTCTTCGGTAGAAAGAAAAAAAGTTCGCAATAAATGCCTTTTCTGCCAGTCATCCGAAATTGGCGCACGATCCCGGAGCATCAGGATCAGTTATGAGCTCCCCAATCTGGCTTCCCCGGGGAACAATACATTGGACAGATCCGACATTTCCTCCCAAAACCCGATCACAAATACACACACACACACACAGACACATGCACACACACATACACATATATATGCATACACACACATACATGCACACACATGCCACTGTTCCACTCCTCGCCTCGCTTTAAAGATAAAGAACGTGAATTATTTATCTTGCTTCATCACGTGAACCCACAATGGCCGACGGCGGCCATGTTCGTCACAGATCAGAGCGCCATCTATGAATTATTGATCAGCGACAAATGTATCTATTGATTTGATTGTCTTACCAACAAGATAACAGTTGTCGGCCCGCAGGCCACCCATAGCACGGCATATACCGGCCGAGCTGGCCGCGGCCATCTTTCTGACGTCATTAAAATTTCACGTGACGCATTCTGGTCGCCATGACGACAGCGACTCGTCCAGCCAATGGGCGATGGTCGAAGAAGATTAGAGTTTATTAACAGTCGTTTTTATGTGCTGATTGGATTATGATAGATCTGTCTGTCCGTCTATCTGCATGTCTGGTTATTTTTATCTGTCTGTCTCTACGTATGTCTGCCTGTCTATCTGCCTGTCTGCCTGTGTTTTGCCGGTGATAACGGATAGCGGGTGTGTGATATGCTGTCTCGATCTATCCGGAGCTCAGTCGATCGTATGTCATGATAGGAAGACACGTGTTACTGGCAAGTGATCAGATCGGCGATATAAACATACGATAGAACGCTAGCAGCACGTGTTAGTTCGATATAGTAGACAGATGGACGGACGGACGGACTGACTGACCGAACAATCAACAGCTGGATACCTGGAACGGATACAGCTGGACAGATCTGGGGCTTTTACGCAATCGTTTAATTACTTGCAAAGTGGGTGGTGGGCTTCTGATCAGGAGTAGGCGATCTGAGAAGTGGGTGGTAAGGTGGGTGGATGGGTGCGGGCCTGTTCATCTGGAAGTGGGTGGTAGTGGGGATTACCTAATTCTATAATAAATGTTGTCCCACAGGGATGTTATAGGTAACATCTAAGTTCATGAATCCGCTGGTATATGAGGTACATCATTTGATACGACGAAGTACTATGAGGTATTACTATTTGCAGGTTCGGGTACACTGAGGTATAATGAGGTATTCTTCAATGTTGACTGTGCCTCGCTTGATAGGCTCGGATTGGGCATGATATGATCAGGCAGTGAATCAGTCGATAGACTAAGTACCCTAAGGTACACTGAGGTAAATATGGGACCTCGGTTGTTAGTGTACTATATCAGCTGGTAATAACTGCCAATCACAATTGGCTATGTTACCACTACCGTACCTTGTTATCTCATTGCACGCAAGTCCTCGCCTGTAATCCCATACCGGTACACAACACAGGTAACCCGCATAATTTACTCGGCGATGGTAACTTTAAACTGGTACCTAACACGAGTCCAGACTGATAGCCAACACAGCTAAACACAAATCCCTACTCAACACAGGTAACGTCAAATCGGTTCTCATCACAGGTAGTCCCAGATGCATTCTGTGCAGATGAAATTCCATGCTACGGCGATTAAATATAGAACGGGGATAAATTATGTGTGCTGCAGACATGGGGAACCGCGGTGCAAGACTTTTGTATACAACAAAGCCTGTGGGCACGGTAAGAACTATGCACACAATAAGACCTATTGATACAATAAGATATGTGACACGGTCAAACATGTAGGCACAATAAGGCCTATGGGCAATTTAAGACATCTGGATACAATGAAAGATGTAACAGACTTATGCATAAATCCTATAGAGTCAGATACACACACGCGCGCGCGCACGCACACATGTACAGATACTCACAGATCTGCTCACAGATACGGCCACGTTTAGGAAAACTTTAGATAAATGGGGACAACTCACTTACCGGAGAACATCTGTACGTACACATGTGCACGCACACAGACACACACACACACACAGAGATATACCAGTGGACACTAGATGACCGTGGGAGATTTGTGGACACAGACCGACACAGACAGAACAGTGTACACACGCGGAAACCTGTGTGTACACAAGGATACCTGTGTACACACACGTCGGTCCATGGACAGAGACCGAAAGACGCATGGGATCACGGCCAGGACATCCCAAGATCAGAGACTCTAGGGGACGATATTATCGGCCCGAATGGCCCCGGACGTCAGCAGTCTCTAACATGCTAACTCACGTCTATAGACCGAGCTATTGTTTACATAACAATCAGCCACGATCACGACATGGCATCAGAAAACGTTCATTATTATCTTGTTAGGGGATGGAGGAGGAGGAGATGGTGGTGGAGAGAGAGAGTGAGGGGGGGGGGTCGGAATGGGCCGCGGGACAGACCAATACATAGGTAAATAAATTCATACACTGATTCACCACTCTCTTATAATAAAGTCACTCACTACTGAGATAGGAATTATGTGTGTGCGTGCTTGCTTGTGTGTGTGTGTGGTTGCTTGCGTGCTTGCTTGGTTACGTGTTTATGTGTTTGCGTGCGTGCGTGCGTGCGTGCGTGCGTGCGTGCGTGCGTGCGTGCGTGAGAGAAAGACAGAGTAATAGTAGCCAACTTGTCCAGTACAATAACTAGCTCCATGCTAACCAAGTCAGTCAGTAAGCCATATGCTATGTTGCCAGTTCTGACACATCCCACCCGCATCCTGGAGGCTAGTTTATCAGGAGAGGTCGTCGTCGTGGGTAGGTCTCGGCACTAAATTGACGATGTTACCTCTTACGCGTGCCTTAATTACTGCCTTTGTCGCCAGCTACAGGTAAAACTGGCCCCGAGCTGAGCTACTGAGAGCACGTACTGGAGTGGGTCTGTAGTTTGTGGATGGAGAACGTTCGCTGGCCATTTGCGGAGCCGAGCTGTCAGCGGACTGGATCCGACGGGAAGGGAGGATTCACCGAGGATCCGTCCGGCAGAGAAGATTTGTCGTTGATCTGTCGATTGCAGAGCATCTGTCGTTGATCCGTCCCGTACAGAGGATCGGGCGAGGATTTTGTAGAACATCGGTCGAGCGGCGAGATCTTGTCGACTTGTGAGGTTATGCGTCGAGGATCCATTGAAAAGGGACGATGATCTATTGAAGAGAAAAAAAATGTGATTAAGATCTAGTCTAGCAGAGAGAGAGAGAGAAAGAGATAGAGCGAGACAGAGAGAGCGAGAGAGCGCGCGAGAGAGAGAGCGAGAGCGAGAGAGAGAATATGTCTGGCAGGGGAGGATTTCGTTTAGCCAAATTAGCGAAATTATAAGAGAGGATCTGTCGACGATCTGGCCCGACCTTCCGTCTACAATGACCCTCCCCCCGGTACCCCCCCCCCCCCGCCAGCTACACGTCGCGCGCCATCAGTAGCCTGTTGTTGTGTTAGCCATTGCTGTGGATGTTGCTGCTGATGTTGCCAGAGATGGTGAAGGTGATGACCAGGTGTCGGCTCTACCTGGTAGTCAGTCGGGTTCCAGGTAGTTCGCCCTCTATGAGGATAAGTGGCCCATGTCACGGCATCGAGGTGTCTCCCACGTCTATATAACTACAGGTGGAAAGCGAGGCCGAACAGATACCACGCGCGTGGATCATCAACAGAACGACGAGACACGCACGCGCGCACAGTGACACTGGCAGGTGAGTGATTTCACGAGTTTTGCTCTCTTCGTTCGCTATAAGATGTTCTCGCCACTCATGTCCTCATGCGCCCCCTGAGGATGAGGGGGGTGGGGGAGATTACGGGATGTTTACCCCGTAGTGGACGGATTATGGGCATATTACACCCCCCAGGAGGCAAGGGTGGGCTCGGACAACGACAACGTGACAGGTGACGTTTAAGAACACGTAGTCTATTCTATTAACATGTACGTTGTTAAATCGCCATTGAGACAAAACGGCGACCAGTGGAGCGCCACCTGGTCGATTGTGATATGTAAATAGTACTACGCCATGGTATGATTGTACTACCTGTAGGCTAGATTATCTTATAGACAGGTGTGTGGGGGTGCGTGCGTGCGTACGTGTGCGTGCGTGTGTGACAATTATTATTGTTTAGAAAGGACTAAACTACACTAATGCCTGAACACTTTTCCATCCAGCTCATTATATATATATATATATATATATATATATATATATATATATATATATATGAGCTATTACTCAATGTCTAAATGAGTTGTGTAGGAGGTACATTTCTGTGTTAATGTATATATCTATAACACTCATCACTTTTAACAGTTCATATTTCTTACTATGAAATTCGTTTAACACCAGAAAGGTTAGAGTTTATCAGGGTATTAAGGCAGACAGCAGTGAGGTTTGGTGCTATGTGGTATATAGGTGCTGCCTTGTTGGTCAATAAACTATATTATTATGGAGATGTGGGATATTATTACCGAAGTTATCCCTTTGTTCTCACCTCACAGCGGCCATATTTATAGGAGAATGGAAGCCTTTAATAATATGGGTGAGTCGACAACAGATTGTGTGTGCGTGCCTGCCTGCGTGCATGCGTGTGTGTGTGTGCCTGTGTGTGTGAGGATGTGTGTATGTCTGTGTGTGTGTGTGTCTGTGTATCTGTCTGTCTGTGTGTGTGTGTGTGTTTTGTGTGTGTGTGTGTGTGTGTGTGTGTGTGTGTGTGTGTGTGTGTGTGTGTGTGTGTGTGTGTGTGTGTGTGTGTGTGTGTGTGTGTGTGTGTGTGGTGTGCGTGCGTTCAGGAAGTGCGGATAATCTTACACAAAGCACAACGACGTCGATGGATGTTAGACACCTTTGTGCATTACATTAAAGCACGGCCCGTGCATTAGAGAAGAGCGCCGATATTTATGGTGATGCCGGAGGCGGCCTTAAAATTGAATATCACTTGTCGACGTAACACCTGCATACCTGTCAGAGATATGGGGGTACGGGGGGAGGGGTGAAGGATCTTACATCTATCGGTACAGGGTGGCCTCAGGGAGTAGCCGACCAGTCTTGTATACCACGTGACTGAGATAGGTCTTTATGACGTATCATGAATACTATCTGTTTTTTTTAGATACCACCCCACCCCACCCAACATCACCCATCCCCCCCCACCCACCATCAGGCATAGGATGGCCTACGTTTGGGATGTCAAAGAGTGGCCTCTGACTGAGTAGTTGCCTCTGATTCGAATCTCAAAAGATGGCCATTCAATCAGGTGGCAGATAATGGCCTTTGATCGAGAGAATACCGGTTGGCTATAGGTTTAAAGGTGTGGACGTTACTTCAGGTGGTACCAGGTGGCTTATCGCTCAGACGGCACCAACTTAAATGGCACGGAGTGGCCTTCCAATGAATTGGCACTCGGTGGCCTTCAAATGAAATGGCCCGGGGTGGCCACTGAGTCAGATGGTAAAGAATATCGACCGTCTAATATTTAACATTTTGTAACGTGATATTCTCCGGCGGAGAAGCTACTTTTCAACAAATGGGAAAAGGTTACCAAAGCATGTTTTATGCGTTAACACATACGCGCGCATACATGCATACACGCATACACACACACACACACACACAGAGAGAGAGAGAGAGAGAGAGAGAGAGAGAGAGAGGAGACATGAGCACACACACCTTTCATGGATCATCCCTGGTCGAGAACGTCCCCCAAAATGATTCCAGACGTAATTATGGCGAAAGTTCTTGCTCTGTGTGTCTGCCGACTAGAAGAGGGGTATATTCCTAGAATAAATAGAATGACCTTGTCGACACCTTGCTTGCTGATTAACCAAACACCTGTAGATGTTTCTGACACCAGAGATACTGGGCCGTGAACTACTAGGTAATCTCTCTCTCTTATATATATATATATATATATATATATATATATATATATATATATATATAATATGTCTGTTTATCTGTCTATTCACTCATTCACAAAATCATGCAAGTATACACATGGAAAGATAAAAAGAGAAACATGTATATATATATATATATATATATAGAGAGAGAGAGAGAGAGAGAGAGAGAGGGGGGGAGCCTTCAGAGAATCCTGCCTTTAAACATCAGAAAAACTATCGGCACGCCGCTAAACAGGTATATTCTACCAACTGCTCTGGGGCAGACTTCCGCTTCATCATCGACACTTCCCGCTCCTACTGATCCGGAATCGTTTGGCGCCCCCTATCGTCCGTCGATTCTGGATTATAGTCGGCGGTATTGGAGCCGATTTCATTTTCGCTCCATTGCGTGAGTAGCTATTTCCAAAAAGTTCGCTTCTCCCCCCCCCGTGAGTCAAGGTATAAGACGGCATTTTGTTGACGCAAATTCGAATCATCATCAGCTATACCACTTAATTCGAAGTCAGTGCGTAACTCCTTTGATTCTGGGCTCTTCGATTAATGTCTGCTGGCGTTGGATCGCTATTTCGATGGTTTTCTATTCGTTCTAGATGACTAGCCAAGCAATATAAACTAATTCAATAATCTGGCTCTAGGTTTTTTTAAACTAAATTACCGATATATTCGAGCAGTTCTTTTGTGTTCCAGTTCCCGGTTTGGGATGTTTGTGTCTGTGTGAGCGGGGGTTGGAATGAGGATGGATCCTTCAGGTAGATTTTTGGGATGCGTGGGTGTTAGGAGAATTATTTTTGTTTGCTCGTTTGTGCCTTAGTGGACGGTGGGGGGGGGGTTCTGTTAATCCTGTGGACATATTACTGAATAGCATTTTTTGTGTGCTTTTGTGGAGAAACTCTATCTATCTCTCTCTCTCTCTCTCTCTCTGTTTGTGTGTGTGGGGGGGGGGGTGCGTGCATGCGCTCGCGCTTGCGCGTCTGTGTCAGGTAAGTAGATTAAGGTGGATACACGGAAGACACCCCTTGAAGTACAACAACAAAGCATAATTTAGCCTTTCCGTTTGTTCCGGATCACCCCGCCCACCACCACCACCACCACCACCACCACCATCCCCTTCTACCAAACACAATACAACCTGTGTATAGACTGCAAAGAAAATAAAGCTATCGCTGAAGCTAATATCCTTTAAACTTTGGCGACACTATTTAACTACACAATTAACAAATGTTTAAAACCAAATAAGCAATCCGGTTAAAAGCATCCTAATTAGCCAATATACGAAACTTACAATAAAAATAATGACTGCTTCTGTTTCAAAATATACGAAGCCGGCAGAAGAACAAACATCCGCGGACTGGATCCAAATAATAAAAACTGTCTTCGGCCTGGAATCGACATTCTTGTATGTATGTGCGGGAGTGTTTATGCGCCCCGGCGTGATTTAAACCCGAATGTTGGTGGCCGTTTTGAACGTGGCAGCTTTCCCCGTTCAGGTAGATAACAGGTACAACCTGTTTACCGCGGAGCTCTAAATCGTCTGGCCACATGTTTTAAATTGGGTACATTAATGTTTTAGTGTCTGCCAGAAGATTTATCCCAGTCCGCGCGCCATATGTGCGCATGCAGCGGTAACAGGAAATCATAAATCATGGATGATTCGTCAGGGATCAAAACCCGATAGGAACTTTACCTGCTAGGACGTGCAATGCCGTGTGTGACTGTGTAATAAGTTTTATCCCTATGTGGGGGACAGGGTGGTTCTGTTCGGGGTTGGGTGTTGGGTGTTGATTGGTTGGTGCGGGTGTAGACATAGGTTCTTCAACGTGTAACCGGACACTTGTCTAGACGATAAAATATGTGCGTGTTTGGCGTTTGCATGCGTACGGGAAATATCCGTGCCTGTGAGAATGCCGTAGCCGACAATATATATATATATATATATATATATATATATATATATATATATATCATCATCATCATCATCATCATCATCATCAAAATTCAGTCGATTATCGTTCACAGCGCAATTCTCTCGGATCCGTTGCCAACCAGAAGAACGTGTCGACATATTTCCACTTCGAAGAAGAGATAGAGCCTTCTCTTCTGGATTAAAGATGTCTTGTTCGAGCTCGGTCTAGTCGAGTCCTTTGTGAGACGTGAAGGTGATTGATTAAATGACTCTCGGGCCCTCTCGACAATATGTCCTTTACACGCCTCAGATAACGATACGCTGTCTAGTGATGACGGAGCAGATATTTGTCAAATGTCCAACTTAAATACTCTCTCTTTCTATCTCTCTATCCGTCTTCCCCCCCCCCTCTCTCTCTGTCTCCCTCTCTCTCTCTGTCTCTCTCTCTCTCTCTCTCGACGCGTTGGCGATCTAATTTCATCGATCTGTTCGACGCTAGAAGCGTACGTTTAATGGTTAAACTGGACCGGAAGTCACGTGACGAAGCTCGGGAGTTAAGGCGTTGTTCGTCCCGTCTGGTTGGAACGAGCTCCGGAACGCGAAGTACCGCTATCACGCCGCCAGCGGGCCGCGAGCGGGGAATCGGCTCGTTTCGGAGTCCGGAGAATGGGAGTCATTGTTGACGGATGAGAATTTCAGCGGCGTGCGTTCTTTCGAGCTGACCCGAAAAGGTCAGAGTTCATCGGAGATGTGGAAGAAAGGGGTCGGCAAATGGCGCCGATCCAGTGATTAATTATTGAAGTAAATAGAGCGAACGGTGTGTTTATTTCTTCTTTTTTTTGGGGGGGGGAGCGGATTAGGTCAGACACATCTCTCTTCATTTCTTTTGTCATCACCCGAAGGACATGTGTGGAGAGGGGGGGGGGATCATAGGCTATCCACGAATGAGTGTATGTGCGTACGAGTGCATACACAATCACCACTGTAAACATAAATGCATGCGCACTGATACAGTGATAGACGGACAGACCAAGGAACGCACGCACGCACCAATCTGGATCCGCGCGCACACACAAATTCAGGTAACCTTAACGATATTGATTAAGTAACAATGTATCTTAACAAGAGAGCCAACCCGACAAACAGACAGACAGACTGACAGACAGACATGCAGACAGATATTTACCACAAAAGGGATACCAACCATTTCCATGATCTGTGTCTTAATCCTGACACTAACGTATTGATTAATCTGGATGAATCCTTCCATTGTACCTGACCAGCGGATCCAGGATAATACGTACATTATGAGAGGTTAATCTTAGCGTGATATGGATCTACTTATAGCCGTAGGCAAGTTAGAGGTCATTTGGTGGGATTGAGGTGTGTGTGTGTGTGTGTGTGTGTGTGTGTGTAGAGAGAGAGGGGGGGAGAGAGATTACACTATCTGAAAGAATTATCAGTGTTAAATACAGTATAGTTCGCTTAAATATATTTTAGCGTGTATCCAGCAAAAGAGTGAGTGAGTGAGTGAGTGAGAGAGTGAGTGAGTGAGTGATGAGTGAGTGAGTGAGTGAGTGAGTGAGTGAGTGAGTGAACTAAGTACCGTTTTGTCTATATTGCAACCGGAGATGTTTATTTGTCACGGTAATCATGAGGTGACAACCCATCCAGACACAGACACAAAGAGACATACACACGCGTGTAAGCGCTTGCATCTTTACGAACGTATATACGTACACGCGCAAACGCAT
Source organism: Paralvinella palmiformis (assembly GCA_025642065.1). Lineage (NCBI taxonomy): Eukaryota > Metazoa > Annelida > Polychaeta > Terebellida > Alvinellidae > Paralvinella > Paralvinella palmiformis. Next base: position 425,937 of record JAODUP010000211.1, on the reverse strand, counting down.
GCAACTGCTTCTATCCGCGAACCGTCGTAAGGGACTCCGATAACGCCAAAATAATTGCTATCCCGTCTGATGGGAGATTACTGTTCCCCCATTATCGCTCACGGTAGTCTACGTGGCAACATCGGGTTAAAAGATCGAGCCAATTCGGCGGCGCATCGCGTAAGATTTAAATATCCCGAAAGAGTCAACTTAATTTCACCCGGTCGCCTCTAGACTGAGGATAGCCTCGACTTGGCGGCGATAGCAGCCAATCAACTTGCCGCGTGGACTCCGTTTGATTTTATTGTGGCGTTTTAGAATGAAGGCAGGGAGCCGGCGCGTCAATACTGCCGCCCGGGCCACTAACTGATGACACACAACTCGCCAGTCTGATCACGTCTCCGGAGGCGAGACTTCCCGCCAGCTTTTAGACGACATTATCGGGCATTTCTCGTGTCTTCCGAGCGAAAATGAGTTACTTCCGGTGACGGCCTCCTTTGATGTGCTGATCACAGGACGCGTCCTTTGTCTCAGCCGCGGAATGGCGGCCTGTAATTCAGCGGCGACCGCTCCGAAGCGGATCAACCGGCTCTCCCCCGTCTGATCTGGCGCGGCAACAAAGTCATCCCGCCGCCGCCGCGCCGAGAAGATAATATTAATTTCGCGACCGCTTTGCCCACCTGTCATCATCAGTAGCTGACACGCCCAACGCCCTATTGAAGAAGATAACCTTCCGGCCAATATTAGATGCACCCCCCCCTCCCCGCGCGCATTCCCAAACAAAAACGGTGGCGACGTCTGATCCGTTCGGCAATCTCGCGCTCGGATAATTATGGATTAGTTAATCCAGTACGCCTGATATAGAAATTGGATATTGTGGTTAATGAATCGCTTCGGAAATAAACAAACAGACGTAGAAGCAAGCCAACAAACAAACAAACAAACAAACTTTAAGGAAACAAACAAACAAATAAATATAATCAAAACAATTAGCACGATTAGTCGGGATCCCTCACTCGTAATCCAGAGAACCTAATTGGCGCAGTTTATAGTCTCACGGTGTCTCCCACGTCGTGGGATGGTATCCCGATGTTACTTGGATCTTGATTGACGTCGAGCCAGTCGTACAGATAACATTATAGAAGAAGCAGCGCGATATAAACTATACGATCATCATAATACAATAAAGGATAATCAAATCGTCCTGACTGAGATATACCTGACCGATTGTAATCAGAGCATTTGTTCCGACGGAAATAACAATTAAATATGGATTATCGTATTAATAAAGAGATGGTCAGGACTACATCAATCGCTTTTAGCCAAACATTTGGCCAGCCAGACGTTTGATCGTGCCGCGACAGGATCAATTTATAAAACTATGATCGGATGATCCTTGCACGACATGGTGTTTTCCCCCTCTGTCTGGTCCAAACCCTGGATTTGTCTTTACACGTTCTAGGCCTTAATTGCCGGGGGGAAAGGAGCACCTCTTTCCGTAACTAGTCACGCTGATCTGTGATCTTCACATCTGACCATTACAGAAGCGATTTTCCATCTTAACAGCCTCGGCTTTAGACATCCAATCGCCAGTGATCTACTGATCTAGTTCACGCGATGCCTAAGTCAGGCCTTTGGGTGTCTTATGGCCTTTGGGCGAGACAACACACCCGTAATGCCAGCGCGCGGCCGACCGATTCATTACAGTCGTTCCTTCTCGCGCCGGGCTGACAACCGGGACAACAGAGTCGGCGACCAGAGCAGGACAACCCAAAGGACAGCCTAAAGGACAGCCTAAAGGACAGCCTAAAGGACAGCCTAAAGGACAGCCTAAAGGACAGCCTAAAGGACAGCGCTGTTTACTTCATCTAAATCTAAAGCGAAACGGATTCCGTACCGTCAACGTTTCGGTTGCTCGTCGTTCGTCGTGGCTCAGCAGTAGCGGGGACGACCTGCAAACGGGTGATCGTCGGTTCGAATCCGTCCACTGTCTACTGAGAGTACACGCGTTCAGTTGTGTGACTCATCGTTGACCGAATTATTTGATGGGATTAGAGTGGATTAGTTCGCATTAGGCGTCCGTAATAGACCCCTCTCTCAATCTGGATAATTTACAGCGACGTTCTGTCAAAGACCGGGATCAGTGTAGGGGGAGCCACCTGACATTACACTGTTTTGTTTAATTAATTTAGTTTTGTGTTTTAGTGTCGTAGTTTACAGTCTGACCATTATTCCAGGTTTTCTCCAAAGACTTTTCTATACGACGTTATTACAGTTTGTTCAAAACCAATACCAATTTGGCCATTTTCGTATGATTTGGACGCACTAATCGTCATATCTACGCATGCGTTTTGTCGTATCGGCTAGATCTCGCTGCTCCTAACGGGGTCAGACAGCCATATTGTCTTATCGGAAGATAAATTGTGTTGAAAGCATTACACAGAAAATTAAATTTAGTTCAATTTATTTGTGTGGCTTATACGTTGATTGGCTTATCCATATATGTTCGCAGTGATCGATATGCGACTTCCGCTCATCGAAGCTCTGGCAATAGACAAATCAAATCAGGACAAGACGAGGACGTATACTTAACCGAATGGTTCGGAATGTATACAAACCTATTCGATATGTTAAATATGCAATTTATGAATGACGGTTTATTTATGTTGGTCGTGAAGTGAATATAATGGATTAAAAACACCGAGTCCTATAAATATTTAGCTCACTTTAGTAAACCGAAGTATATAACGGGGAAATGCGCAAAATGTGGGGAATAAAAAAACAGGATTCTCCGGTTAAATCCTGTTTCTTCCGATGTGCTCTAAACCCTACCAGCGTTTCTTATCTCGGATATCTGGACCGAGAAAGGCCTCTCTACTGGTGGCTAGGAAGAGTGTACTACTACCCGCCAAGTTCGGTATAGTACCGGATTACCGAGGTTCGTAAACAATGGTTGCGAAGATCCAAAAGCGACGGTGACCGTTAGACCCCTAACCTTAAAGTTAATGCCTCGGAGAGTCGTGTCCAGTTAGAACTGTAAGTTACTGCGCGGAATTAGTCGAGCCAACAGGTGCCAAGATCCGGACTATATATAGGGAGGGAGGGACGTAGATCCAGAGGGCGGGCGATCGGTCCTGGACAGCGTACAATGGCGAAGCCTCGATCACTCCACCTCCATCCCATAATAGTCATAAATTTACATTACGGGTTGTATGGAACAGCGACTGGTGGTCGAAATGCCAACTACAGCAAAGCTGCTTTAACAAACGATGGAAGATAGAGAGCTCTGTCCATCCTTTCTCCAGACGAAAACGCGCGGGCGGGCGGACGGGCGGTCGAACGGCGGCTCTCGCCTCAAACTGAATAAACGGCAGTTTGATTGGTTTATTGAAAATCGGCACCGGAAGTCAATAGACCGTCGACGAGTAGAAGCACTTGGGCGCTTATTTGTACGAATAACCGGATGGCGATATAAACTGAACCCACTTCCGGTTGGCCATTGACCGCGACAACTGTGACGTGGTTTTGCCGGTAACCGGACAAAAATACGCCGTTAGAGGGCCTTGCCGTCCACAGCCGACCGGAAGGGAATCGGCGATCGGCTAATAAAAGAACGAGATCAGAAATAGTTCGGTCAGTGCTGCCCCGAGAGGAACGTTCCCGGAAAATGGCATCAACTTCTGGTTCTGTATCGGAGCAATTTTGTTATCTATGTTAATTAGAGTTGGAAAAGCGTGGACCATTTGTTGAGCAAGAAGCCGGCGATAAGGCCCGCCATTGTGGATAAGGCACTTATATGATGTAAACTGTGTTATTATCTCGTATTTACGTTAAGATAATTGAGGTGTGTTTACGTGAAACGATGCTAAATGGTGCGTTATCTGGTCGATTTACAATTGACGTTATCGCCGCTAGGTGGTGTTTGTTTCGGCGTGGTGGGGTGAGTGGTGGAGTGTGAGAGTTGGGGTGTTTGTTGGGTGTGGGTTTGGTAGAGTGGGGGGTGCATTTTGCTGGAAGTGGCGGTGGTTTGTCGGGGCTGAGGGACTTTTTACGCCCTCTGTTGGGACTTGAACTGTCAGAAAATTCATCTCGCCAATAACAGAAAAGAATTAGCTTTCATTCCCAGTCAAGATCAATTCGCGAAGACAAGTACGCACGCACGTAGGCCCCACACATAGGCATTCATGCACACCCCAAACGCGAATGCGCACAGGAATGCATACCAATATGCGTATGTTCGCACACACGCACGCATGGACGCACCCGCCGAAGGCGTCCCTATGGCCGAACTGTTAGTGTTGTTAGTCACAGACATCTAGAACAGTGGTTCTATTCCAGGTCTAACTATTTATGTCCTGAAGAATGTTTGATATTTCACGTTACCTCCATTACTTTTGGAGATCAGTTGCCCTGTTTAGGGTACCTCGTGCCTAAACGTTACTGTAAACACGTCATTTCACACACACACACACACACACACACACACACAGAGAGAGAGAGAGAGAGAGAGAGAGAGAGACGCACACATAGACAACCATTATTTATCTATACTCTGTATCATTAACGTTAGCCGATATCTCGCGTCAACAATGACGTCAACATTGATGTCGACAATGTCGTCAACATTGACGTCGACAATGACGTCAACATTGACGTCGACAATGACGTCAACGTTGACGCCGACAATGACGCCGACATTGACGCCGACGTTGACGCCGACAATGACGTCAACGTTGACGCCGACATTGACGCCGACAATGACGCCGACAGCTCGTCTAATGATTTATTTAACTAGAAATACTCTGACATTTTACTAACATTTTCCGTTGTTAAGCAAACACCGGACCGACTTTCGTGGCATTTGCCCCCCCCCAAAAAAAAAAATGGCCGTCTCCATTAATACTCAGCCACAAAAACTATAACAGTAGGATGTTTTTATGACTCGTTCTTCTTTGTTGGATTGGTATTGTCATAATTTAGGATTTAATACGTTTGTCGGGAACACGTGACGCCCACATGGTGTGGCCCGACCCTGGACGCGGACAACGGCAATCAAACACGCGGTCACTCCCTCGCGCGCGCGCGCCCACAAACATATTTATCACGATAGAACTAAATATTGCGTTTTTAGTGACATTTTGCCATGTTCGGCATATTGAATCAAAGATTACGTTTATGTGCAGAGAGAGATCGCCAGTCAGAAAAATAGGGATTATCATATAATAGGAGAAAAAACACACTTCTGTATTCAGGATAAAGTAATTATGTCAACCTGTCAATCAATATATCTCCAACACTTATGGATGCATTTTTTTAAAATAAAATACCTTTGACATACAGACATAGCTATCTATCTAGCTAGCTAAATAGCTAGCTAGATAGATAGATAGGTAGAAATTCATACAGGCAGACCAACTGACCCACGCACGCACGTCATTCAGTTTGACAAATCGTTTAATTAGCGCATTCATTACGAGGGCGGAAATTGCCGCCGTTTCCTCTCCGTCCGACCTCCTCCCTAATATTGCCGTCCCCTCCCTATAGGACATCGGCCCGCTGCCAGAACGTATAGATCTAGCCGCCGCTCACTGGCCGCTCACTAGCCGCTCGCTCGCCGACGAGAAGCCCCAAATGGCATACGACAGACGACGACGACAGGGACGACATACGACGGTTCATTTCGTGGCTTTTAATTAAGCGAGACCCGAAGATGGTCGGCGTCGCGTCTGGAGCCCGACGCGAATGATTGACTGACAATGGAATCGGCGTCGCGTGCCCCGAGATTAGATCCCCGACCCGAGACTTTCAAACGGCGGCCAATTATCCCGAGAAGCTACAATAATGCCGAATACAATTAGAAGACAATCGCTGGCGACGCCATATTGCGCCAATATCTAGTCGTTTGTCAGTTGGTTTGTATGGATCCATGGCAACTGGTCACTTCTTGGAGATAGATATGTATACAGATTAGATCGATCTCTCTCTCTCACACACACACACACACACACACACACACACACACACACACACACACACACACACACACATATATATATATATATATATACATATATACAGAGAGAGAGAGAGAGAGAGAGAGACTTCTGGGGATCGCGTAATTACGAAAGTCCTGCTGCCGACTTTCACTATTGTGCTTCCATGAATGCGCCATGTGGACTTCAAATGTAGCTGTTCGCGGTTGTTTCACATCTAATTTCAGAATTTGTCAACCCGGAATTGCTCCTCTCCATTTTCTTCCCAATAAATGTGCAACCTGTGATTTCCAAAAGACACACATAGCCTGCGTAATTCCAAGTACAAACGGGGAAAAGACCAGCCCTCCGGGACGGGTAGCCTGCAATTTGAGGAATGTGCGTCCCGTGGCGCAAAGAATGTACAGCCTGGCATAATGTCGCCAGTGTCCGAACCGTAATTTCAGGAATATTCGGGCCTCGCTCTGAGTCGGTATCGAGCGCCCGCTAGCGTCCGCTCTGCGCATCCGATAATTCGAGGAATGTGCAGCCAGCCCAAACCTTACGCAACTCGAGCCCGTCCCCAAACCGCCGAGAAACCTCCCCCCACCCCGAGACCTATCGATCCCGGGATCCGGCGACTCGGTGTTGGCTTTTTTTGTTCGTTTCTCTTCTCGGACTCGTAGCTCCGTTTTCCATCTGACGTCAGTTTTATTCCGACGACGGGATTTCACGGTTAGTCATCCCGACGACTGGACGACTCCGATAACGCGACGGGACGCCAGTGGGGGGAGAAGCCCGCAACCCGACAACATCGCATTAACACTCGCGCACGCCCCGCTTATAACAACAACAAAAACGACGGCGGCGGCAACCCGAGCTGCCAAAGAAATCATGCACGTCAATCACGCCATTAACGCACGCCTCGCTGACCCAGAAAACGACCCGATTATATCCACGTCTTCCCGACGCAGCGTTCGCTGCTTTTATGTCCAAATCAGATGGAGTCTTCTCTGGCTGTTGTTATTCGCCGTTTTATTTGGCCTATTATTTAACACGTTAATGGGCCCGTTATTCGGCCTATTTCTTCCGTCCTTTAATCGGCTTCGTATTCAACCTATTATTAAGCCCTTTTATGGGTCTATTATTAAGCCTGTCCGCAGTATTCGACTTAATATAGAATCTGGTATTCAGCTTGTTATTTGACATCTGTTCAGTCTAATATATATGCTGTTATTCATCATTCAATGGTTGTTTGATCAGTTATTCACATAGTTATGTATCCTGTTATTTATTATGTTATTTCATCTCTGGTCTCATTGTTATTCATGGTGTTATCCGTTAGTTCAATCGTCATCTACGTTTAGCCTATTATTCAGCCTATTATTTAGCTTACCATTAAACCTATTATTCAGCTTATTATTTAGCCTATTATTTAGCCTATTATTTAACCTATTATTCAGCCTATTCTCAAACTTCTGCTTGGCCCTCTATTCCTCCGATTATTCATACCGTTATTAATCCCGTTATTCACTGGGTTATTAATCCTGTTATTCACCGTGTTATTCATCCTGTCATTGAGCCTATTTCTTCGACCCCCCGTCTTTCTCGCCGCCCTACCTTCTCGGTCTTCCTAATGGCTTCTTTTCTGTGATAAAGAGACGATAATTAGAGCGATAATTAGCGAGGTTTTTTCCTCCACTAACTGTCGTCTTGTCGCCAGACATGGGATATGAAGATGTTTGATTTGTTGTTGTCGTTAGTCAACAGATAAAACCGGTGGGTGATGGGTATTAGGGCGGGGAAAGGGGGTGGTGTGGGGGTTCCGGAAACGTCGGCTGGCTACTTACCGCTTTGGCCATTGTTCCAATCTGGATACGTTTGTTATCGAACGTTGCTAATGATGCCAGATGGAAATTGTGACTCGGTCGAATGATAACAGTAATGTGTGTTTGACGTGTTGCGTATTGTGTATTGTGTATATGACTCAAGGTAAATAATAAGCAGAATTGCGTGCGTACGTGGGGTGCGTGGGTGCGTGGGTGCGTGCGTGCGTGCGTACGTACGTACGTACGTGCATGCGTGCGTGCGTGCGTGCGTCTGTGCTTGGTGGCTTGGTTATGGGAAGGTAAGCGAGGGAGTTACGTTCGAAATCGCTAATGTATTCGGTGGGTCAGTCAATGAGTCAGACAGTCGACTAGTGCACAATTCGATCGGTTGATGGCCCCATCTATCGACCGGATCATCGGTCACACCCATGCATACGAGTAGGCGCGTACGCGCGTGATTAGGTTTATTCTCACCAACATATCGCAGGAAAGAGAGATATTAGATCTGGCCCAATTAATGATATCCACCATGGATCAGTTGCATCACGTGATCTCCGTTACCGGGACGGCTCTATCCCAGACCAAACAGAACACCGTGAGCGAAGGACAAAGGGGAAAAAAGAAAACGACCGCAAAGAACACCCGAGAAATAACAAC